>JAJOOS010011143.1:0-59902 GCA_029582725.1 Solanum chiquidenum | reverse complement strand
ATATATATATATATATATATATATATATATATATATATATATATATATATACGAATAAGATTATTTTCATATGTCAATTAATATATTCATAAAAGGTCAATCAAATTCATTTCAATCCGAAGAGCTTGAATAAAACTGATATATAACTATTGATTCGATCTAAGCTCTCTTTTTTTTCTTTTCTTTTTTTCATTGAACTTTTCAGTTATTATAAAAAATTGATCATTACATAGCAATACAGTTGAGGGACTAATTGCTTCTCCTTCTAACTCTCTACTTCCTATTCATACAGAAAACAAAACAAGAATATAATCTCATAGAAAGAAACTACTATTCTAAGGATATTTATTTAGAGTTTGTAGAATAGGTCTCCAGCTAGCCTTGTGTTGTCCTCTTAGATGAATATGCATTGCAATCTCTCTAAGGACCTTGTCAGCACAGAGTCGTCCTTGTTGGAACCTTATCAAGTTCCTTTCTCTCCAAATGATATATACCATCATCACAAAAACACTAGTCTTGATCTTAGCACTTCCTGCCTTCTTTTTCGCAATTTCACTGATTCAAGTTATCTCCGTTCTCCAGTTGTGAATACTTCTTTGGATTTCCATCCAGCTGCACATTCTTCCCCATAATGTCTTTGTCACTTGACATTCAAAATAGAGATGTTCAAAGGTTTCCTTAGTTCTAGTACAAAACACACATTCAGATGGCACCTGAATCCCAAATTTTTCAAGTCTGCCAACAGTAGCTAATCTTTTCTGCACAGCTAGACACAATATGAATTTGAATCTTGGATGTATTCCTTGTTGCAAGGTAATGCTCTTCCATTCTACTTTTGGGAAAATAGGCATGATATAGTTATACATCTTCTTGATGGAAATCTTCCCAGCTTCATGTACCTTTGCAAACTCCATCGTCAACCCACCATGTCCAGCTTACCTTTGGATTATCAAATCTCTTGTACTCAATATTTTTCGCACTACCCATGAAGCAACAGTAGGTAGAGTAACCGTTTCAATCCCCATCTTCTTTATGAAATAACTATGCACCCATTGAATCCATAAACAGTCTTTCTTCCTAGCTATATTCCACAGTTGTTTGAGTATTGCAGCCTTATTCCACAACTTAAGATCAATAATATTTAGTCCACCTGTAGCTTGTGGTTTGCATACTGTTTTCCATGACACTAAAGCTTTCCTTGAATTAGTTATTGCCCATGTCCATAAGAAGGTCCTACAAATTTATTCTATAGTCTTAATAACCTTCTTAAGCAATAAAAATATTTGTGCCCAATAAGCTTGGACCCCAAAAATGACAGATTTTATCAATTAGACTCTTCCAGCATATGATAATAGTTTTGTTGACCAGCATGTCTCAATTAAAGGAATAAATTGATTGACACTAAGTTTTTTTTATGCCAATGGAACCCCCAAATACCTAAAAGGCATAGTGCCCTCAGTGTATCCAAGTTCTTCCAGCAATTTCTGCTTAGTATGAGCATCCACTCCATCTATATACAATGAGCTATTATCTGCATTTGCATGTAATCCTGAAGCTCTAGAAAATTTCATGAAAGCTTCATTCAAGAGCCTAATAGAAATTAGATCAGCCCGGCAATACATTAACAGATCATCAACAAAACAAACATGTATACTCTCTAGTTTCCTGCACCTTGGATGAAAATTGAAGTTTCCATTCTTTGTGAGCTGTTGTAGTTCCCTACCCAGATACTCCATAGCCAGTACAAATAGATAGGGTGACATCGAACCTCATTATCTTAATCCTCTCTTAGCATGAAAAGGTTTTGTTAACCCTCCATTCAATAACAATGAATAAGATACAATGGTCACACAAGTCATAATCCATGAAATGAACTTAGCAGGAAATCTCATATCAACCATTAATTGCTTAAAAAAACATCACTTTAGTGAGTCATATGCTTTCCTTATATCAATTTTAAGTACACATCTAGGGGATATCCATTTTCTTCCATAGCTTTTAAATATTTCATGGCTAAATAACACATTATCCAAAATATTTCTACCTTCAATAAATGCAGATTGAGCCCTTTCAACCAGCCCTGCTATTATATTCTTTAATCTCCTTGTAAGGACTTTTGAAATGATTTTGTACAAAGATGTGCAACATGCAATAGGCATATAGTCCTTAAATTTTGTAGGGGATGGAACTTTAGGAATTAAAGTAATGGCTGTTGTATTTATAGTAGATAAAAGAGTACCAGTGATAATTAATTGATGAACTGCTTCCAGAACCTCTCATTTGAAAATATCGCAGTTCTCTGTGAAGAACTCTATAGGAAAACCATCCACCTCATGAGCTTTTTCTTTAGGCATACTCTTGATTGCTTCAATAATCTCCTCATGTGTTACCTATTTTATCAGCTCCTTCTGTTGTTTTAGAGTCAAGCACACACCTGTCTTAACCACCTCAACATTTAAACAAGGCAGATTACTAGCACTAACACCCATTAGTCCAGTAAACACCTCAATAAATTCAGCCTCAATTGCTCTCAGATCAGTGAGCTTGATATTACTCTTAGTGTAGATGGAACTAATAGCATTATGACTACACCTAGTTTTCCATTGAGCATGGAAATACTTAGAATTAGCATCTCCACACTCAACCCAAGTTGCTCTAGACTTCTGCCTTAGCACATGTTCCTCCATCCTGCTCCACTTCTCAATTTCTAATAATAGCATTTTCTCCCGATCAAATAACCTTTGATTCATCAGGTCATCCTGAATCTGTCTCTGAATAATGTCCAGTTTCTCTTTTGCTACATGTAATTTCTATGAAAAAGCAACCATAAATTTGTTTATATCCTTTAGTTTCACCTTTAATTGCTTCAATTTTTCCCAGACCTTCATCATAGGTTGTCCAGTGATCTTCATCTCCCATACTTGATTCATAGTGCTTCTAAAATCTGGGTGCTCCATTATGTTAGAATAAAATCTGAAAGATCTAGGAGTATATAAGAACAACATTAAATCAAAATAGGGGAATGGTCAGATGTTGATGGATTAAGATAATCAACTTCCACCTGCCCATACTGTTGCAACCATTGTAAATCTCCTAATGCCCAATCTATTTTACTATACACTCTCCTTCCTGACCAAGTAAAATGTCACCTAGTACTTCTTAATGGTGTTAGTTGCAATAGATCCAGCATACCTTGGAACCCCTCAACTTCACTGGAACTCACAGATGATCCCATTCTATCTTCTGAGCTCAACACATTATTGAAATCACCACACAAGATCCAAGGATAATTGTTTCACACATCAACTTAATTCAGATTAGCCCATAGTCTCTCTCTTTGGGCTAATTCATTCATAGCAAAAAACTACAGTGAAGTATAATTGACATCGTATTCTAGGATCCTCAATAGTGCAATGTGTGTATTGATTATTTACCTCCAGAATATTAATATTAAGACACTTCTTCCAGATCAACTAAATTCTTCCATTAGGCATATCAATATAATTATAGTAAGTTTCCCAATCCTTCGCAATATTCTTTTATATACTCTTAGCTTTTGATTCCTTCACCTTTGTCTCCAGACATCCAAGCACTTCTATTTTATTTTTTGCCAGAAAGAGCCTCACCTCCTTCTGTTTATGGGCCTGATTCAGCTCCTAATATTCTATGTAGACAGGATCATGGTGGAACAAATGGCATAAGGTTGCCAACACCTTCTTCCCTGCATAATTCATAACATTCCTATCTTTAGTGCTTGCCTCCAGCATTACCTCTTGTTGTATATCTTCGAACATGTGTCCAACCACCATTACATGTACACCTTCAGCATCAATGATTTGCTTCCCACTCCTTTGTACTATTATTTCAATCATATCAGTTTCCCTCTCTAGTTGTTCCAACATTTTATAGGGGTTTTGGATTTCAACTGCATTGACAACCTCAATAACCCTATCCAGCTTTGTTTTAACTTGCCAGGCCTGTTGTTTCCTTTTGTACCTCGGCATTCTTGTAGGATCTTCTCTTACCTCCTCTAGCCCTTGATCATCCTCTCATGTTTTTCCCTTCTCCTTATACCAGCAATCCACATCATTGTGCCCAAAATTCAGACACCCATTGCAATACTTTGGCCTCCCTTCATATTCCACTAGTTGGTCCCATGGCCCAGAAGGTGTCTCAATGACTATTAGCTCAGTCAAAGGTTGTGATACATCTACTTCAATCAGAATCCTAGCATAGAAAATCCTCTCCGCATTTGATGTGAACATGTCTGTATGTATAGGACACCTTACTACACTCGCAACCTTACTTAATGCTTCAACCGACCAGTAACCCACAGGTAGCCTAGGAAATTTTACCAATAGAGGAACTAGACTAAGTGCCTCCTTATCTAGCTCAAAATCCAGTTCCCATTGCTTAAGGATTAATGGTCGATTGTTTACATAGTATGGCCCTTCCATGAGAACTCTCTCATTTTCACACTGCGTCTGGAATTTAAACATGTAATATCCATCCTCATGAAAAAGAATCTTAGGTTTAGCCTTCCACACTATCATTGCATAATTTTCTAATTGATTTATCGATGGATTATCTCCTAGTACATAGCCAATTAGAGACGATTCCCAATTTTTAACATGCTCTTTTATATCTGCCTCCTCAATTTGTATCGTTAAAACTCCGTCCTTCAGTATCGGAGGAACATAGTTTAGAGACTTACCCTCTCGTCGATTCCCCCACTCTTCTCCAGTTTTTTGAGTTGGACTGGAAGGTTTTCCATCTGTAAATAGCAGTCGCCGAATCGCTGGTTCTCTACTCTCATGTTTGACTGCTTGAAGCTGCACTTCCTCCTCCAAGCTGCTCGTATCAGTTTCCTCAGATATAGTCTTAAAACCCGGTGGTAGGTAACTTCCAAACGTGATAGGTTGAAGATTTATAGGTATTCCAGTCGCCGGAGTAATGTATTGTTTCCCGATGTTGTTGCTCGATGCCGCACCATAGGTAAATCCGGTCACAATTGCTACCTTGTTATTGTGCGCCAAGAGAAAACTAAACATGCGCCCCACATAATTTTAATCTTCGATTCGATCTAAGCTCTCTTATTGAGAATTTTATGCTTTGAGAAGTTTCTCAATCAAATACTTTTTTGTTTTGCTTATTTAGGTAACAAATGAATTATTATGAATGTAATAGGGAATTATTGTGAATTCATGTTAGATTATTTTCTCATATATAAGGAGAAGAAGAAAAACCTTTTCCTTGATTATTATAGAATAAATATAAACTCACTTATATCCATAAAAATCAACAAATAATGAACTATACTGATTTTTTTGACTAAATTATTTTTAAAATAGTCTATGTGCATTTTGAAGTTACTGTCTAATTTTGGCTACTAAAAAAGATAAAATAAGAATTTATAAGATTATCCACACATATTATGAATAACATATTTTGATAAATTGTATATAGTTTAATCATTACTATCACAATCACAATAATTATGTATTTTATTTTTAGAACTGAATTAAGTCATAAAAATGTCTTGGGCCACTTGTTCATATCATATAATAAAAAATGACAAAATTATAGCCTATATGAGTTGGATAATATCCTTGTCAAACTTTAGGAAGAAAGCAACGCCATAATTATCTTTGACTTAATTACACACATCCTATAAAACTTGGCAACTACCTTATCTAATATTTAATAATTATTAGGAAACTACCTTATCTAATATTTAATAATTATTTGGAAATTTCTTGTCTAAGATATATTTATAAGTCGTTTAAATGATTATCGAAAGTTGTGATAGAGTGATAAGTATTCTTCTATTTTTATTTAAAAAGTTGGGGTTTTATTTTTGAGTACGGAATCGTTCGAGTAAAGAGCTTTTACTCCTAAATTTAAATTAATCATGCTTCAAAACAAATATCGAACGGTGAATAAAAAGTTATTTGAATGAGTTTTAAGAACAAAAATGCTAATTTGTCTAAATTTAGAAATTTTGTGTATAACATCATGAGATCTTATACATAAAGGACTTTTTAGGAGATTTGATATTTTCCTTGACCTCAAGTACAATGTTAATTTTTGTCAAAGGATGTTTTTTTTTTCTTTTTTCCATTGGTGTTTGATATATATTTATATGAGGCTCGATTAAATTTAGATTCATATTAAAAAGTTTATACAAAGATTAAAACACTTCTGAACAAAAAACAATAATTTACTCATAACTCAAACTCAAAAGATCTGATAAAGAATGAATGAGTATTTATTACCCATCACGATTCTATTTTTATCTATCAAAGTGTAAGGAAGAGAATTTTTGTCAAAGAGTTATAGACTTAATAATCATTAATATTCCATGAATTTGAATATAATAGCTTGTTTAGCTCCCATTAATAACAAACAATGATCAAGTTAATTTGTGGATCCACTAATTAAATTTCTAAAACATATTTTTCACACGATTGGATAATCATATTGATTGAGTTGATGAAAAAAAAAATATGGAGGAAAATAGAACATAGATAATCAATCACACATAAAGGATTGAAGTTACGACCTATTAAAGATTTATTGACATGGGTAATGGTGAGATGGTTAAGATCCATTCATATTTAATCATTAGTCTTAAGGAGCGTATTGTTTTTAGAAATGGACCTTGCAATTTGCAATAACAACAACAATATATCCAATGTAATCCCACAAATAGAATTTAGAGAGGATTGCATCCCTACTCCTAAGTCCTACCTTGTGAAAATAGAATAAAATATTTTTCTATAAATCCTTGACTTAATTATAATATATTAAAAAATTCAAATTTAATCAAACTCGTACAGATTCCAAACACCAGAGTTGGAAAAAAAAAGCTACTATTAAAGATCATTTTCTCTTACACCTTTTCCTTTCACACTTTCAATCCAACTCATACCTTAACCTTTACACCATATAACAAATCAATAATGCGATAACAAAAAATTTCTTGTTTAAAATGATTTCACTATAGAAGAATCTGTTTATTTCTTCACCCCATTTCATTCTACAACATTCTATTCTTTCTTTCTTACATGAGACATCAAGTGTTATATTGAAACTCATTCAACTTATAGTGTCATGAAACTCACGTAACACAATATCATTTAATTTGTTACGATAAACTTACTATAAGATTATGCATATCGAAAGAAATACTTTATATATTTTCGATTTTAACACAATAGATCAATATAAATAATATAATCACAGAATAATCTCTATAAAATTAACAAGTGTACTCTATACATAACAACAAACATACAACAACATATTTTGTGTGATTTTATAAATGAATCATGTACGAGATCTTACCCTTAGCCACATGGAATAGAGAGACGATTTATGATAGACTCTTGACAAATATAATATGTTACCCTACTACCACTAAACTAGGCCCAATGGATTTGGGCTTTTACAACATCTGTTTATGAAAAATCATTTCATGATTCTATTTTTTGTTCAATCAAAAATCACAATCGAATAAGAACAAAAAATTGATCTTTCAGCATCAAATACAGTAACAAAGCAAAACCCTAATCCAAATCGAATTCACACTCTTCATTTCTTCGGTAAGCTTTCACATTTCTCAATTTTTAATTTATTTTTTTTAATAATTTTTTTTATTTGAAATTGCAGAATTTGAGTATATATATATGAAATGAAAATGGATATTGAGGATCTTGTTAGTTTGGGGTTGAAGGGTAGATGTTATTTTGGTTGAATACATATTAAGAAGGAAAATGCTGTATTTGTAATTCGAATTCTATGTTGATTTAGAAAATTCTGAGTCAGTGAATCGGGTGTTTTTCAGATTTTTTTATTAGTTTTAGTTTTTTCATCATTGGGTGATTATGAAAATTTTCATTTTATGGGTCAGTGAATTGAGTGTTTTTCAAAATTTTCAATTATTTTTAGCTTTTTCATCAATGGATGATTCTGAAAATTTTCATTTTTGGATCAGTGAATTGAGTGTTTTTTCAAAATTTTCGATTAATTTTAGTTTTTTCATCATTGGGTGATTTTGAAAATTTTCATTTTTTGATCAGTGAATTGGGTGTTTGTCAAAATTTTCTATTAATTTAGTTTTACATCATTGGGTGATTATGAAAATTTTAATTTCTGGGTCAGTGGATTGGGTGTTTTACTCGTAAACAGCCTCTATACCTCTACGAGGTAGTGGTAAGTTCTGTGCACACTCAACCCTCCCTAGACCCCATTTAGTGGTATTTCGTCGGATATGATGATGATGTTGTTGTTGTTGTTGAATAGGGTGTTTTTGATTTTCTTAAAGTTTTATTTTTTTGGATTTATTGATTGGTAGGAATATTCTTGGATTTCCAATTTATTTGGGACTGAGGCGTAGTAGTTGTTGAATGTTGTTGGATTAGTTTCAGGTTTAACTATGGCGGAAGAGAATGCTGCCAATGGAGATGTTTTTGATGATGCTGTGGAGATCGAAGGAGAGGAAGATTCTGATGCTGCATTGAAAACTGCTCCACTGACACACAAGATAGCGGCTTTAGAGCAAGAGAATAATCAACTTTTTCGCGAGAATCAAGTCATCAAAGAGAAGATGGAGAAATCTAAGCACTCGATTGAGGAAATCCAGAACGAAAAAGTGGAGTTACAAAAGAAGGCGGAGAAGATTGAGTCGGAGAATAAGGCTCTAGGATCGGTAGCTGGCCGAGCAGCAGAGCTCGAGGGTGAACAGTCTCGGCTTCAGCATGATCTCATAACTTCAGTGAACGATCTGGAAGAATCGAATTCTGAGCTATCGAAACTGAAGTTGGATCTAGAGGGGTTAAAGAGTAGTGACAGTGAGAAGAGTGTGAAATTGGAAGCCATTGAGACTGAAAGGAATTTGTTATTGGTGAAAGTTAAGAAGTTGGAAGCGAGTGAAAAAGATCATCGAACTGAAGGAGAAGTGAAGGAGAAAGAAATTAGGGGCTTGAAGAATCAACTCGAGGATTTAAAGGCAACTGTGAAGAAGAACGAGGCGTGGAAAAGGGAGAAGGAGGCGCTTCATATGGTGAAAGATGAGTTAGAGAAGAGGGTTATAGAAATGATGAGTAAAGTGACTGAGTTGGAGAAAAAGTTGGAGGAGAAGGAAGCATTGATTACTGAAAGAGGCATCGACAACAATATTGATGGCATTTCAGCTGAGGATAAGGTTAAAGCTCGCGGTGGCAATGTAGACTTACTAATGGCGGCTGCATCTTCAGTTGCTGCAGTTGCTGTGATAGGTATTTTGTGCTTTCTTCGATTTGCAAGAAAATCATAAACTCAGAGCTTGTCTTGAAGAAGTCGAGTTTTTTTTTCCTGACCGAGTATGAACGTTACAATTTTTTGATAGCGCTTTGGTTATGTTTGGCTTTCTTACTTAGCCTTTTTATCTCACTTGATACTAGATTTGGATGTGTTATCTTTGATTGACTAGTTTTTATTGCAACCATTTTTTCCCCATTTAAACAAGTTTGTTGGTGTAACCATTCAAAGAAAGCATTTGTATTGCACCTGAAGCACTGAATTCATATGTAGTACTGAATTGTCTCGAATAATGGAGTTCGTGTGTAACTCTCCTTTAGTCGATTATTTTGGCTACCTCTGGAGTGTTGCTGCTATGGTCCTTCGAAGATATATTGTTGCTGTTGCAATCATATGACAACTCCTTCTGATTAGCTTAATGATTGATGTCTTCCTTTAGTATTGGGGAAAACTAGAAAAGATCTCTATTTCAGTATTTTGTACGCGTGTTTTGTAGAGTTAATGGTGTATTCTTTGAACCGACTCTGACCTGATATACGCGTATTTTGTAGAGTTATACATTCAAATATGTATATTAGTTCAAGAATTCTTGCTTCACCATGGCAATAATTGAAACCTTTTGTTACACATTGCATGATATATTGTAGCTGATTTATGTTTGCTAAGCTGTTACTCAGAATTGCTTCTGTTCCCTACTTTCCTTCAATTTTTTTTGATTGTTTCTTGTCATTCAGTTTCATGGAGCCGTTGGTCTATCTGAAACAGTCTCTCTATCTTTAGGGGTGGGGGGTAAGGTTTGCGTACACTCACCCTCCCAAATCCCACTTTCTGGGATTACACTGAGTATGTTGTTGTTATTTGTTTCTTGCCATTCAACCTCTCATTTGCTAAATTATGTGTAAGGTTTTGTCTTGGGGGAATTTTCTTCATGAAATGACATGAAAGTGGGGATTGATCTATAGCGACTCCAACATGTTTGAGACTAAGGCGTAGCTATTGTTGTTGGTGGTGGTATGTGCTCTATAATTTCACTCTTGAATGCGTTTCTAGTGAACATTGCTATTTACTATTGCCCAAAAAAGACTATGACTGGCGCGGATCTACCATTGAAGTTAAAGGTTCCGCATAATTCACTAACTTTTGCGTAGATCCTTAATATGTGTATGTAACCTATCCCGAACACAATTGTTGTCCTATCATCTAGAATGCATAAATTTAAAATTCTAAATCTACATGTAATAGTCATTTGTTAGCAGTTGTAATTGAAAAATAGCTAGTGTCATCAAGTTTATTTGTAACTCCGTTATTACAATAATTTTTTAAAGATAGAGTCGAAAAGTGATCGATGAACGCTATTTCTAAGACTAGACTGGCTGTTACATGTTATGGATGTAGCTCAAAGTTGTAAGCTAGCCATGCAAATTTTGGGCTATGCAATAAATAAGAGCTGCTTCTTTCTAGTCTTGTGAAAATCAAACAATTAATTGCCGCTGACATCCTTGGCCTTTGCTTGAATATCAAGGCAAAGGTTTAATCATTAAATGCTCACTCTTCGTGTTTTAATTTATCTGTCTTAGTTTAACTGGATATAGAATTTGAATATTTTTTAAATTTTGTGAAATGAAAGATATGCGTAATGTATTAAAGTGTTCTTTTGTGATCTTATACATATCAGATAAAACTTTGAAATCAAAGAATTATCAAATTAGAAAAAAGATAATAATTTCGAAACAAATTGAAAATTAAAGTAAGATTAACAAATTAAAGCATAGAGACTATTATGGGATCGGTTATTAACACCAAAAGACAAAACGTAGGAGGCGAATTATTCAAAATAATTAAGTTAAGTGTAAGAGAAGTCTATAACTACAAATATTATTTAAAATAATTGGGCGTGAATCTATTTCAATCCAACAATCATGGTTGTACATGAAAATTTAAGTATTATTCAAAATAATTAAACTAAATCGTCTATAATTGATGCATTGGTCCAACGCGTCTTAAGTTCATGCTCAAATACGGTACAATATAAGCAAGAAAGTTGTGGTCACAAGAAAGTCAAATTCCAATCACACTAAGTTATGCCGCTTTCATGCCAGTTATAAAGGATCTTTCATGTTTTTGAACTCTTAGGACAAAGTTTGAAATCGTAAAACTATAACGAAAATCATGACTTCAATTATCAAATTTTGAATTCGTCGATGTTTGATTAAATGAAAATAAATTTGGAGGGAGTGTTACCATAAACATTAGTGGGAACAATTTCTGACTACTTTTGAAAATTACGAGCTCTGTTGCTGCTGCTGTGCTGTGTGTAGCCGTTTCGAACTTATTCCCTATGCACATTTTGGCCCCCTTCCTCTCTTTTCTTCATCGTAATTCGTGCACCTCGGGAAAACCCCACTTCTTAAACCCTCACAAAAATCTTCAAAACAAAGAAATAGTAGTCTTCACTGTTTGAAAACTCAGTGCCTTTAATGGTATTACAAGACAAATAAAGAAGAAAGAACAAAGATTTAAGCTCTTTTTTTTTTTTCAAGAAAAGAGAGAGAGAGAGTGAGTGTGTTAAAATCAGTTTGACTAATTAGGGTTTGTTTGGACCAACCTTCAAGTTCTTGGCTATGGCAGTGCTGTTACTACATTTTTCTGGCAGGTGGTTTTTTACTCAAGAAAGGTATGGCATTGAACACCCTTTTTCTCATTTTGTAATAATTTGTGTAATTTTCTTTCAGTTTGTTGTGCCTGTTGTTTGTGGAGCTTCTGAAAATGGATAGAAACTGGAAAAAGATCATTTCTTGATGTTGTATAGACTTGCTGTATAACCCCTTTTTTTTCTTTTGGTGTGTTGTATTGTTCATTTTATGAAATGGGAAGTTTGAGTAGCTTCTGTTGGTACTTTGCTGATTAGAATTCTCTGTATATCCTTGTATCTGCTGTATATACTTGAAGCTGTGCTCTTGTTGGCTGAAAGATTGAATCTTTCTAACATTTTTTTGCTCAGAGCAGCCATTTACATGATGAATAGAACTCTTAGTAGATATATAAGCTTGTTGATATTGTTGTGTAATATTGATGTTGTTGTGTTGTTGCTCGGACTCTTCAAAATGTCAATGGGTGCATGTTGGATTCTCCAAAAGTAGTGTATTTTTGGAGATTCTTACATGGGTGCGGCATCGATAGTGAAGAGTCCGCGCAACTTAGGTTACTTCTTTCTGTCCTGGTGTGTTCATTTTGTCAGTTTCATCAAGTTCTATTCCTGAGGGGAGTTTAAGGAGCTTTTCTTATGAGCTTTAACATTTGTTTTCTTTTATGTTGAAGCGCTTTTTCCAATTAGAGCCGTCTAATGTATCTGCTGTATATACTTGAAGCTACCCTCTTGTAGATTTTTGCTCAGAGCTGCCATTTATTAGTGAATGGAACTCTTAGTAGATATATAAGTTGGATGATTTGAAGGTGTAACTTTGATTAGGATATAAGCTGAACGATTTAAAGGTCTAACTTATGGACCAAACCCATCATTTCTCGATTTTGTATGAACTTATTGTGTTACCCTTTTTTTCCCCTTTTCTGTGTTGTTTTGTTCTTTCAAAATTGGTCTGCTCATTTTGTTAAATACTTGAAGGAACACTGTATCTCCTGTATATACTTGAATCTACACTCTTGTACGCTGAAAGATTGATTTTTAAGATATCTTTTTAAACATATTTTGCTCAAAGCAGCACCTTATGTAGTGAATGGTACTCTTATATAATCTGACTGATGTAAAGCTCATGTCTTATTTTGTATCAACTTATTGTATAAACCTTTTTTCTTTTCTTTTGAGGCGTTGTTTTGTTCTTTCTAACTTGGTGGCGGGTTCATTTTTATCAAATGGATATATTTTGAGGAGCTTCTGTTAGCTCTGGCATTTTATTTTTCTCATATGTTATGACACTTTTCTTATTAGAATTCTCTATTTAACCCGGTATCTGCTGTATATACTTGAAGCTACTGCTACTCTCTTGTAGGCTAAAAGATTAAATTCTTTACATATTTTGCTCAGAGAAGCCACTTATGTAGTGACTGGAACTCTTAATAAATATATAAGCTGGATGATATTAAAGATATGATTTTGAGGTAGGATATCTTCTTCCCCGACCTCCTCCCTTCCTAGGGGAACCAAGAGATCTGTTATAAAAGTGAGCAACTTTGGAGCAGTAAGATCATAACAGGAGGAAAGTTGACCTCTTTAGAAAAAGTTGGAAGAATTTCGTGTTTTCGTTATTTGGATATTCACTCATTAGCGAATTTGAAGAAGGTGCTTACAGCTTTTGCACCAAGATATTGGGTTTATTCAAAGATCTTGATGATACGACTTCTCTCAATTTCACTAGATGATATAAGAGTGCTCAATGATATTAATGACTACAGTAGAGATCATGTTTGAGGTTAAAAGTTTCTCTTGCTGCAAAGGACCTTCAATTTTCTTTATCTGCAAGTCTAATTCTAGAATTCATATACTGGTCGTTGGAGGGATAGACAGTTGAGTAATCTAGTATTCATGATCTTCCAAAATTTTCCGGGAATGAAAACAGGAGTTGAAAGGCAAGCCTCGAGAGAAGAGGTGAAACATAGTATTCCTTTGCTCTTAGTAGGTTAGGTGGAGCCAGAGAACTAAACATATCTTTATGAGATGGTTGGTAGGTTATTTTCAAAGTGTAACTAGAATGCAGAAGTTTATTTTTCGTCCACACTGAAGAGGAAAAAGTTGGATAATCTGGAAAAGGTTCCGAATTACTAGAGGTTTTCGATAGAACATAAATGCCAAAGGCAGAAACCTCGTATGGGGAGTAGAGTTGGAGAAAGGGTGTATGGATTTGTTGAGACTTGGTACTTTCTTGATGCTTGACCCATTTATTTTTCTTCTTGAAGATAAAGCGTTAATCCGTTTTCAACTGTTCAATTGTTATGGTTATGCGACCCCATGCTGTGTTCCTTTTGTCGATTCCTGACTGTTTCTTGACTTATATATTGCAGGTTGGATAGTAGAGAAGTAGGAGTAGAGCTTGATTCAGAAGTTTCGACGTGTTCAACTGTTAAACCTGATTGAATCTTCTGTTCCTTGTGTTTTTCTGGAACATGTGAACTTTTGTAAGTACATTGTTCCTTAAAGTAGGGAATGAAGCCATCGGTCCGCGAAGCATATCAAGCTTTGTATCATATTTTGACAATAGTAGCAATTATTCATAGTGGATGAAGTATTTTTTTTTGCATATATAAGCTACTCAGGTTTATATTTTCTGAGTTTTGATATCAATCTGTTACCATTCAATGAAAATCTAATGCTCAATTAGCTTGGATGTCTATGGTTATTATTAGGGATTAGTCTTCTGTTTTCACTCTGACATGCTATGTTGCTCGGACTCTTCAAATTCAAAAATGGTGTTGTGTCCATATTGGATCCTCCAAAAGTAGGATTATCACAACGAGTGGCATTTTTGAAGAGTCCGAACGGCACCATAGCTGCCATGAATACATTATACTTTTCATCTGTTGCCATTTAAACTAAAATGAAAGTCCAATGCTCAATTAGCTTGGATTTCTATGGTTATATTAAGGATTAGTCTTTTGTTTTCATTTTGACATGTTATGTTGTTCGGACTCTTCAAAAATACTGCTGCAAACATATCTGGTTCTCCAAAAATGCACTACATTTAGAGGGTTTGACACACATTGCTGACATTTTTGAAAAGTTTGAGTAATCGTAATTCACATGAAAACATTGTACTTGGTTTCTGATTGAATATTAAAAAGCATCATCAATAATCTAGAAGAATAGATTCTCAATCTGCAATGATCTTTCCCCAGAGAAGATGTGAAAGATTGTGAATTGTTGCGACTTATAGTACTTTTGATATAGTTTTTAATTATGTAAATTTTATTTTTAAAAAAATTAAAAATTCTATGCCTAATTTATAAGAAGAGTAAGTTGGAATTTTTTTATTAATATTGATTAAAAGATCTCATGATCTTTGCTGATTCGTTATGTAGACTCACTCTATCGAGGCACAACAAGATTGTATATTTTATATTGAGACGTAATATAATTAAGTACTAATATAAAGTTTGAGCTTAAGCCATATACTAGATGAAATGGTCAAATAGATACCTTGATTCGAGACCACTTTTAGTGAGAACTAATTTAATGTGTTTACGTAGGTGAGTAGTTCTATATTATGCCCTTTAGTGACATTGTCTTTTCATAATATTTCTATAGGGTTGTTCATGAATCAAAGTGTGAATATCCTTATGAAGTTTCGTACACTCTTTTTAATCAAAAGTGGGATGAGAAATTTATGTTGGTGATGGCACCCGCGGTAGTATCGGTGAGAATAATTTGATTATCACATGGACTTCAAATCTATTGTAGATAGAATTAGACATAGCGAATTTCGGGAGGATGGTATGTACTTAGCTACTTTCCTATCTTACGAAGATAGAAAAGTTATTTGTGATAGACCCTTGACTCAAGTAAATAGAATTTTAGACATAACATTGCACCTATTGTTCTTGATTTTTTTTTTGAAGTTTAACTTTATCGAGTCTAATTTCAGATATCATATATTTAAATTAAGTATATGTGCAAATAATGCCAAGGGGAATGGTTGTTTCCTTATATTAATGATGGTCGAATTGAGTACAGGTCTATGTCAGCCTATGTTTCTTATTTCCTAGAGCTTAACTTTAGGATAATGCTAAATAGCCAGAAAATTTGGTCAGAAATTTAAAAAGTTAATAATATTTTTTAAATTTTTAAATAAACTGATATTTTTTCTATTTTTTTAATTAAAAGATATTAAAGTTAAAAGGATAAAAATGTTCAAAAAGATAAAATAACATAGTGTGAAATATGTTATTTTGCCATTCTGGCCAAATGGAGTTTTTTCCTTAACTTTAATTAGAGACGGATCTAAGACGAGTTTTGTAATTTTAAATGGATTTATTTTATTTTATTTGAACTACTTAGATATATGTTTTAAAGGAGAGTCTTGTTATAAGTGGTAAAATTATTACTGTGAGATCATAAGGTTATGAATTCGATCTGGGAAGTAGAAGTTTTATACTTTTGCTTTTATAGAGATAAATATGAATGGATTAAATAACTAGATTTCCTCAACATACTAGCTAAGCTAATCGTCTTAGTTTTCTTCAATTAAATCAATAAGCTTTTTGATTGATTCAGATTGCCGCCATTCTTATCAAAATTAGAATCCATTGAGGAAGGCCTTGAGCCGAAAAAATGGGGAAGTGGCCTAGTGATCAAAAACTACAACGCCATTTAAAAAAATAAATAAAGTCGTAGATATTCAAACCTTAAAGTTTATGACTTCTTACAACTTTTCCAAGTTATTCAAGTGAATACAATAATAATAATAATAATAACGTAACTTAATTTACAATAAAATATTAATAAACTTCTTCATAGATACACAAGGTCGGAACAACAACTATTCGATTCACGTAACCAATCAGAGGCGAAGTCAGTATTAAGAGTTTGAGGGTTCTTAATTTCCTTCTCCTTCTTTATTATTGAGTTGTCAATTAGTTTTGTTAGGGGTTCACAAGTTATTACATAATTTTCTAGTATAAATATAAAGTCTACGAAAAAACTATTGAGTTCGTCCGAACCTACGAACCCCCACCTAGCTCTTCCCCTGTAACCAACACTATAGATCCGCCCCTAACCAGAAGTAACTTTGACATAGAGAGAAAGACAAAAAATACTTAAAAGCTCAAAGTCCCATGGGAGGGCAAAATTTGACAATTAACTTTGCTTTATCATTTACTACACAACAATTGAATGTGTATTCATTCACCTACCCTGTCTGAGAAGGCATAAAGTCTCATATTACTCATGTCAGCTCAAAACTAGTCTTACTCATGCAATTTTATCCAAGTGTTTCCTTTGTGGAAACTCTCATATACTACTTAAAGAAAGTTATTACTCCTTCCGTTTATTTTTATTTGTCACATTTTATTTTACAATAGATAACTTAACTAATCTTTAGAGATATTGGTCAAAGTTCATACATAGTTTGACTCTCAAAAAACGAAATATGACAAGTAAAAGTGAACGGAGTCCTATTCAGCATGCTTACCTTTTTCTCCATCTCTTTTAACAAGAGAAAAAAAATAGAAAATGAAAGGAACTTATAGAGAGTGCCACTAGACTCTTGAGAACCATGACATTCTCTAATTTATACCATTAAACCTCTTTATAACAGTTATCCTCTATAATAATATTTCACTGATTTTAAGTTTTTTCAGAATTAATTTTTCATGTTAGGTTATATTATATGTTCTATGTAACATCATTTTTCTATAGTTACTTGCATTTGCAGGCTGTATATACATAGGTTTCGGTATCGCAAGAACATATCGATCGAGGAGCTATGACTCAACTGCTTCACGTATTACATCGTATTGTATAAGATGAGTTGAAAGAGCGTAGATGAGTGATAATTATAGGAGGCATGTGGTAAGGACAAATGTAGTAGTGGGGTTTCATATGTCGTCGCTAGTTTGAGATCTGTAGGGTGGTAGGTACTTCGATTGCTTTGTATCAAGTGAAAGAGAATTAAGGGGTTGGTAGGCTTAGTAGTAGGACTCGATTTATTTAAATGATCACCATTATGAGCGATACATTTCAATTCTACATAACTAGGATATATGTTTAGAGTGATGAAGTACATTTGTCCATGTATTTCTATGTGAGATTTAAATGAGACCTTAAATGCAACCTGCAGCATATGTAGCTGACCTCATACTCTTTCATTTATGCTTATATATATATATATTTAACAACTTCTGTCCTTGTCACTCTTTATTGTTCTTTAATAATAGTGATGTCCGGACTAGCTCACGCACATCTCGATTAATTTTACGAAGTTGTTACTATCTCCCACCAAAACATGTACGTTATCGTTACTCTTCATATATATATATACACACAACTCTTCTCTTGTATCACTAGGGGATTAAACTCTTTAAATGTGGTATTCTAATCAGTTTACGTGCATTTCGACTAATTTTATAAAATACGTCCTACCTCCCACTAGCACATGTATGTCGTCATTACTCTTTATATACAACTCTTCCCTTGTATCACTAGGCATCAATTAAACTCCTTAAACATGGTGTCCGGACCAGTTAGAGCACACCTCAACTAATTCCACGGAGTACCTGTTACCTCCCACCATCATAGGTACGCCGTCGTTACTCTTTATATGCAAACCCTTCTCTTGTATCACTAGCCATCAATTAAAATCCTTTGCCGTGGTATCCGGGCTAATTTGTGCACAACTCAATTAGTTTCACGAAATACCTGCTACCTCACACCAGCACACAAGTACGTCATTGTTACTCTTTATATACAACTCTTCTCTTGTTTCACTATGCATCAATTAAACTTTTTAACCATGGTGTTCATATAACTTTACACACACCTTGATTAATTCCACAGGATATTTATGCTACCTCCCACCAACACACGTACATCCTCGTTACTCTTTATATACAACTCTTCTCTTGTATCACTATACATCAGTTAAACTCTTTAACCCCTCCACCCTCTCTCTTTTCTCTCATTCAGTTCCCTTGAGAGCAAACCAAGATGGAGAAGAAAAGAAGCAAACAGACTTCTCTAATCCTGTGGGCTACAGTTGCTGCATTACTCATGCAGAATTTGGTCACTCCTGTCATTTCTTGCAGAACTCCTCCAAAAAGTCTCTTATGTTTCACTCTTTTTGTTACTTTATTACTTACTATTTTCGACTTTTTGAATCAAATTCTTTATTTTTTATTTTTATGACAGCTTCACGAACACCTCCATCACACGGCTCAGGAAGTGGTGGCACTCGAAAAACACCTTCACATGGAAGCAGCGGAAAATCACATGCTGGTTGTGATAATCCGCCAAGTGGAGGGGGCGGCGGACATACTCCCACTCCAGTTCCTCCTTCGGGAGGAACTGGAGGTGGTTACTCTCCGCCATCCCCTCCAAGTACCCCCTCCACACCGAGCACTCCGGATGTCTCCGTACCATCACCTCCATTTGACCCCAATTCACCACCTTCTGGAGGGGGCGGGTACTATCCATCCCCTCCAACTGATGGTGGAACCCCGCCAACTACTCCTATAATAAGCCCCGACACTCCTTCAGCTCCATTTGACCCCAATTCACCACCTTCTGGAGGGGGTGGGTACTATCCATCCCCTCCAACTGATAGTGGAACCCCGCCAACTACGCCTATCATAAGCCCTAACACTCCGAGTATTCCCGATATATCCACACCTTCAACTCCATTTGACCCCAATTCACCACCTTCTGGAGGGGGAGGGTACTATCCATCCCCTCCAACTTATGGTACCCCTACCACACCAACTACTCCTATCATCGGCCCTGACACTCCGAGCATTCCTGATATATTCACTCCTTCAGCTCCATTTGACCCCAATTCACCACCTTCGGGCAGGTACTATCCCTCCCCTCCAACTTTCCCTACACCTAGTACCCCCGGTATACCCATATTTTTCCCACCAACTACCCCCATCATCAACCCGGGCATCCCAGGCACCCCTGGTATCTACATACCTCCACCTCTATTCGATCCTAACTCACCACCTTTCTCGATCGAGTAAGTAAATCACATTACACAACTACCTTCAGGGACATTTGATAAAATTGAAATATGTAACATATTAACATGAACTATTATGAATTTTGTAGTTACTGGAGGACTAACCCGGCTTTAATATGGGGCTTGTTTGGCTGGTGGGCAACTATTGGTAGTGCATTTGGTGTAGCTGCTGCTCCGGGGATCGGATCAAACTTCAACCTCCTGCAAGCACTTTCAAACACTCGTTCCGATGGTGTTGGAGAACTCTACAGGGAAGGCACAGCTTCTTTGCTGAACTCTATGGTGAACAAGAAGTTTCCTTATACTACCAAACAAGTTAGGGAAAATTTTGTTGCAGCACTTAGTTCAAACAAGGCTGCTGCAGCTCAGGCAGCGCGATTTAAGTTAGCCAACGAGGGTCTATTCAAGCCTAGAGCTTGAAATGAAGGCTCGTATCAATAATTCTGATTCTACGTATGGACAATTTCTCACTATCTTGTTCATTCGCAACACTAAATGTATGCAACTAAGGTATCCTAACAGACCAGTTGAGCTTGAACTTTGTATCATGTTTCAAAAGTCACCTTAAAATCTTGCAAGTACGTTCAGTTTCATTAGGATTTCTTGTGAGTTTAGTTTAAAGGTTGATTTTACTATATGTGAAATATCAATTTAATGTGTTACCTAGTGTATATCTTTTGTTATGTAACGATGAAAAATAACGATCCATTCGGTATGATCACGTTGGTAAAGAAAGTGTTGTACAACATTATATTATAACTTAGGTCCACCATATTATATGCTTTAAAAAGTGCAGGATATATATATACAACAAGAACATACCCAATGTAAGGCCTGAGGAGGATAATGTATATGCAAACCTTATCTCTATCTTGCGAGGTAGAGAGGTTGTTTCTGATAGACCCTCGGCTCAGGAAAAGGATTACTTATTAAATTAGATGCATCATGGTTCATCAATACTTGAATTGGACCTACCAAGCTTAGTTCGCATGACATATGGCTCGAACTTGCAACCTAAGTTACAAGTCCTTCAAATGAGTCTCAAACAAGTTGAAAATTTGCTCAGATTGCAAGCTGGTATCAGAAGGATGGTGACAGTTTAGGTATGAAAAAAGGAACAACTCGTAGTTGAGATGTGTTTTATTTTAATACATAGATATCTGGTAATAATTCATGTAGAAATAGGAAACAATTGATATTTGATAAGTAAAACTCGCAAAAAAGTTATAGTTCAAATTTGTTTTTTTACCATTAACTCTTACAAAGGATACACACTGATACAAATTAGAATTTAGATTATCCCCTGGACAAGAGAGGTGTATGCACCTGGACAATTGATAAAAAATGAAATAATTGAACCGTTGTAGCTTTGTCTACAACCGGACGTCCTGTCCTGTCCTGTAGGAAGACTTGGGCCATGAAATAATATTGTCCTAATTTGATAATAGAAAAGTTTGATTTATAAAAATGTGTTACTTCTTACCCTCAAAGATATATGATTAAGTAACAAATGGATATTTCAAATTTTAAAGGTTGACCGATAAGAAATTCCGAAAATTTGTGAATATTCATAAGCAATGAGATCAAAAGTACACATTTCAAATAATCTCACATATCGACAAATCAGAATTTATCAATAACCGAGGAACCAAAAATGACATTTAACCCAAATCTCTTATAGACATATTTTTATTAAGAGAAATTGGTATTCTTCAATTGTGTAGATTCTATAAGTTGAAAGTCATTAAGTTGTAAATATTGTTACCAATTCACAATTCTTACCCTATTTGCCAGAATTTAATAAATATTTCAAAAACTGAAATTAGAGACATTATATTATAAGTAAGCAACAGCCCTACAAAATTCCTTTGGATATTTTCTCTTTAATTACTATCTTCAACCTTTATTAGGCTGTAATTGTCCACAACTCAAGAGGCTGAAAAATACTAAACAGCAGACAATACCATCTCCCGTTAGGCTGGAGCGTGGGCACGAAAGCTGCAAAAATCCAAGAATACCTCGCAAATTTTTCTTACATCTGGTGGCTCAGATGAACAAACCAAGACCATAATGATCATGAGTTAACACTAATTCTGAGTGATCCTCCCCTGAGGAAAAGACTTCCAGTTTTTAACATGTTCAATGATACCATAAAGAACCCCAAACGAGAACGGACAGAACAGAAAAGAGAAGTAGATACAGATAAGTTAGTCAATTGATGGAGGCTAAGATGGCAATAAGCTGTTAGATTCTTGAACAAAACAACTCATCTTGAACTAATTTATGGGAGCTCTGGAAAAGCAAAATCTGCAAATGAACTAATTTCTACAAAATCTTAACACAAGGATAGAGAGAGGGGGACCGTTTGGTAGGTGCTAATATACACAGACAAACGCAAAAGAATGGCAACCTAAGCTTACCAAGGACTAGCTCTTATTTTGCATCATAGCACAGGGCCAGAGTGACGGTGCTTGATGAAGCCTTCGAATCTGTTGAAGAAAGATTCAGAATTATTCTTTACAGCTAATATACAATATGTCATAATTGTTAACTACACAATTAAATTGTGACCTTCAAATTCATCACGCATCCAGTCCTGGGCACACATCAAAGCTTGCAAGGTATCTGATCTTAGCGAACTGCGATATGGTTCAAGAGCCTTATTCCCAGTGTTGAACACATACTCTAGTGAGGCTTTTGACATCGGCATTCCTAGAATATTGCGTGCCATCATGGACAGAATAGGATACCTTGGAGTGTGAACCTTCCACCAGTTTAATATGTTAAAATCATCTTTTCTAGGGAACAGCTTTTCCTCCAAATAATTGTCCAAATCTGATTTAATGTTGTTGCTCACGGAGGTCTCATAGATGAATTTGTCAAATCCCGTCAGCCGATCATTATTAGCACCACCAACTTGAGATGCTTCAGCTTGACCATTAGGAGCTAATGGTGAATAAATAGCATGGCCATTATACAGAGCCTTCATACAATCTGAAACAATATTAATGCAGTCTGGAGCACTATCACCATATATTTGTGGATAATAATATTTAACCAATTGCATCTTGAATCGTGGGTCTAAGATAGCTGCAATCGCCAAAGCCAAGCTACATTTTTTCCAGTACTCATCAAATCTGCTTTTCAACTTCAGAGCCAAAGAATTAACAAAATCATCCGAGTTTTGACACCACTCAATCAACTGCAAGTGAATATCACAGATATCTGGGAAATATGTATTTGCTGTAGGATACTTGCTTCCAGCAAAAACATTGGAAACCTCAACAAAGAGCTTTAGGAAGCTAGCAATGGCACTTATCCTATCCCACTCTGTCACAGTTGGACACATTGCATACCGAGAATCATGTTCTTGCAAAAGAGGAAATGCATCTTTGTACTCCAAAGCAGTTTCAATCATGATATAAGTTGAGTTCCAATAAAATGAATTATCAAGATTCAGGCACTTCTGGGAATCAACCCCAGCAATTTGAGCCATCTCAGTGAACTTTTCCTGGGTTGCCTGTGAACTTCGAACATACTGAATACTTTCCCGGACCTTGTGGATTATCTGGCTTGCTGTTTCTAAGGTATCTTGGACCATCAACTTGATAACATTAGCTGCACAGCGTGTATCAAATAATTGGCCATCACAATAAAGAAACCTGTGTTGACAAAGCTGCTCTCTGATTCTACTTACAATTTTGTCATATGTCGAGTAGTTATCAAATGTCACTGAAAACAATTTTCGGTCGATATCCCAATTTCTTAGACTAGTCATGATAACTTCTGACAGCATATCTTCTGTTTGGGAAGGATCAGTTGTTAAAAAATTCAGAATCTTCTTTTTAAGATGCCAAGAGTCATCTATGTAATGTGCCGTCAAACACAAGTATTCAGCATCACCATTTGCAGTCCATGTATCAGCACTAAGGCTGATTTTCCCAGGCAATTTGTCCAACTCTTCATATACTTTCTGTCTCTCCATTAGATAAATTTCCCGGCAGTCGGCCTCAACTCCATCAAATGTTGCAATGTCAAACAAGGGTTGAAGATTTCTGACAAATAAACGGAAACCAATATGTTCAACCATAGACAAAGGATAGCCATGTAATATGATCATGCGGGCAAGATCAAGCCGGCTTCGTCTGTTATCAAAGTTAACAATCCCATTGTTGAATAACCCATCTCTTGTGTGTCCTTGTTCAAACTTAGTCCTCACAACGCTGACTGCATCACCATTTCTCTGCTCTTGATCAAAACTAAAATTCGAGATGGCAAGAGGTCCTTCCTTTTTCTTTCCCCGTGTCAACAACTGACTTATGTCATGGTTTGATCTCCTACGACATCTGATCAAATGATTTCTCAAATGTGAAGTCCCACTGGTACTAGACCCACTAAGTTTCCTTTTACAGTGTCTACAGATAGCCACAAAAGTATCACCTTTTTTTACTCTATCAAAGTCATTCCACACAACAGATTTTAGCCTACTAGAATTGACTATGACTGCTTCCTCCTCTATCTCCATTGCTTCCAGTACTGTAGCAATACCTGAGATATTTTTCAGGGGACGTGAGGAAAATGACAGACAATTTGTTAGATCTAAACCAGAATAATGAAGAAACAACAAAGCTTCAATAACACAGACTAATTGAAATCATACAGTTCTTCAAATTATCAATTGGGATAATATAGTGTCAATAACTCAAGCACAAAGACGCCATATATATCTTGCACATAAAACCAACCTCTATAAAAGTTTGAATAAAGAAATAATAAGTAATACTTGGGAGAAAAAGGAAGTACATCTATATTGCATGAAGGGGTTCATTTTAATTCCCTTAGCCCAAAAACTATACTAAACATACAGCAACAAAAACATACCAGTGTAGTCCAACAACATACTCATGTCACAAGTTCAAAACCTGCCTGTTGAACCAAGTCTGGTGTGCTAATGTGACAAAAAAAATCACTAATTGACAGAGCTTTCTTTTTAGTTGCCAAAAGTTTTCGAAACTCCAAGTATTACAATGTTGCATTACCTATGTGACTTCTGCAGTTAATGTTCTTTTAAGCTGTTACTCTAGACACATACCTAAACAGATGACTAAGGCCCATTCCTCAAGCTAGGATAGTCAAAAAGAATGTAGGTACATATGACTAATTTTTGGGCGAGGAACAGTATATATAAGATACCAAAAAACCTAGCCTGGATTTCTCTACCATTTAAATTACAAAAAACACTTATCCAATTCGCAAACATCACATCAAACCGGACTTCTCTACCATTTACATTACAAAAAACACCTATCACATTCGCACACATCACATCAAATCGGACTTCTTTACCATTTACATTACAAAAAACACATATCAAATTCGCACGCATCGCATCAAAGCGGACTTCTCTACCATTTACAGTACAGAAAACACTATAAATCTACCAATAAATCTGGACCCGATTTCTCTTCCATTTACATTGCAAAAACACCTATTTGCACACATTACATCAAACCAGACTTCTGTACCATTTACATTACAAAATAACACTATCAAATTTGCACACATTACATACAAATATACAGCTTTATCAAATGCTTTTCTGAAGGTGTATTAAGCTGCTATATATAACCCTTAAATTTCAAATTACCCACCTAAGGCAATACAAGGCAACTATAACTTTAATCCAAACTAGTTGGGGTCAGCAATATGAACATCAATATCCACTTTGCTCCATATGATTCCTCAAACCCACATAAGGCAATAAGAAGAAATTTACGATTTAGAAATTCTAAGCCAACACATCACCAAAATTCCACTTTAATTTACAAAGCACAAGATTGTTTGCAAACCAAAGATGGAAACTTTAACCACAAATTAGATGTTGAAAGGCAAAATTCAACAAGTACGTTATAAAAGCCTTGGTGAATAGAGTTACCGAGTACATTCAACTTCATATGAAACCTTAAATAACACCAAAGACAACAAGAAGAAAATTTTAATAAAACTACACACCCGCGAAATTCTAGCCAACAGAACACACAAAAATTACTCGTTAATTTACAAAGCACAGCATTGTTTGCAAACCAAAGATGGAAACTTTAACCACAAATTAGAACGATGAAACGCAAAATTCAACAAGTATGTTGTAAAAGCCTTGGTGACAGAGTTACCAAGTACGTTCTGCGTCATATGAATCCTCAATACCACGAAAGACAACAAGAATTAATTTATAATTGAACTATGCACTCGCGAAATTCTAGCCAACAGAACACACCAAAATTACTCGTTAATTTATAAAGCACAACATTGTTTGCAAACCAAAGATGGAAACTTAAACCACAAATTAGATGTTGAAAGGAAAAAATTCAACAAGTATGTTGTAAAAGCCTTGGTGGACAAAGTTGTCTAGTACATTATGCTTCATATGAATCCTCAAAACCACAAAAGACAACAAAAAGAAATTTATAATTAAACTACACACTACCGAAATTCTAGCCAACAAAACACCAAAATTACTCGTTAATTCACAAAGCACAACAACAACAACATACTCAGTATAATCCCACAAACGGGGTCTGGGGAGGGTAGAAAGACGCTCAGCTCAAGCAATGCATTATTTGCAAACAAAAAAAAAAGGAAACTTTAAGCACAAATTAATGCTCCAAATTCAAAATTCAAAGAGTAAAAAGCTCAACCCAATACCCACTACCCAATTTTGCACATCCCAAATCGGGTCACCACGACCCAGTAACCCGAACCCATAATCCGATCCATATTAGGTTACAGATTAAAAAAAAAGGATAAAGTCGGGTCGGAGAAGCATAATAATTAAAACCCTAGACATCGGATCGGGAAAACATACATATAACCCAAAATTCATTCGGACTTCGGGTTTTTAAACATATATATATCCAAATAAACAACAGCTCCAATTATAACAACAACACTACCGTCTATGGCGTAAACAGGAGAGAGAAACTTACGAGAATTGAAGAACTTTTTTGGTGTCGTCGTTACAGAAGAAGGGGAATTTAGGGTTTGTTTTTGTGTGTGAAGAAAATCACACAGTGAAGGTGTAACTCTGTGAAAAAACGAAAGAGATGAGAGTGAAGTTTTTTTTGGGTAAATGGATCTAAGGCGCCAACCCGAAGAGAAACAACTAATTGGGCCAACTGTTTTGGGCTTTTAAGGCCCAAATTGACTCTTGATTTTTATTTGGTAATTACACAAACATACGAATGAATCCACTCTATAGTTTGAAATAATTACGTATTATCTTACTTATTAATGAATTTGTACTGGATTTCAAAAGTCAGATACATAGGGAGAGAGGCGAGCGAGATAAGAGAAAAACGAGCGAAAAAGTCAATGTATTCCAGATAGATGTGAATCACACTTGAATATAGTGTATCTGAAATAAATTGCACCTTATGTATGTATATAAGTTAAATATTAGAAAATTGTTATGCAAGAGGAAATCACTTCGATCTTGCATAAGACCAACGTAGATGGTAATATTAAATTTCATCATTCGTCCAATAATTTAACCTATATACATTGACATTCTTATCATAAACAGTGAGCGTTCATCCTTAATTTACGGGAGTTGAGCTAACACGTAAAATACTCTATCTGAGCTAAGACTACGAGTAAATAAGACAAAAAATCCATATGGTTGATCTCAAGTTGGATGAGAAGACAAATCAACTCTATAAAGAAGTAAAATTATGACTAATTAGGTCGTTAGTGACCAAATAACAACACGATATAGAAAAGAAGCTTCTCCCTTCCTCTTCTCTCTTTTAATTGAGAAAAAAAAGAAAAAAAAGTCTTTAAGTCTTGCAAATCTATTGCTTTAGATTCATTGAACATTTATACGTATAATATCATTCGAAAAAAAGGAAAAAAGGCCTAAGGCTAGCAAAAGTCCCAATTAATTCCATTGTTTTAAAAGAATGTTATTTCCTTCTTATCACAAGTGAAAAATTTAGCTCGTAATTAGTTTATTTATTAGGTATGGTATATACTTGATTGTAAGAACATATTCGTATTAGATATTTGTATTTAACTTAATTGCGCATTGCATTAGCCGAGGTTTACATCATGTCATATATATAAATAATAATTTTTTCAATAATGTTATTACAATAAATTGTATGAATTAGCAAATTATTAATTCAAATTAAATGTTATAGTCATAGTTTCTTTTATTTGTAATTCGCAGCAAACATTCC
Source organism: Solanum chiquidenum (assembly GCA_029582725.1). Taxonomy (NCBI): domain Eukaryota; kingdom Viridiplantae; phylum Streptophyta; class Magnoliopsida; order Solanales; family Solanaceae; genus Solanum; species Solanum chiquidenum. The sequence continues at coordinate 31,689 of JAJOOS010011143.1, read as the reverse complement.
ATGTTTTTTGTCATCCCATTTGTATACCAAAATATACAAATGCAGGACTCATTTGTATACAGTAATATACAAATAGACCGAAATATATAAATGCAAGACCCATTTATATACCGAAATATACAAATGCAGGACCCATTTGTATACCGAAACATACAAATAGACCCAAATACATATTTTTTTATGTATATGTATACCAAAATATACAGATTAATAGTCATAACAAACATAAAGTTTGCTATGGAGCGCAATTATACAAACTATAGCTATAGCATACAACTATGATTTTTATATTTGCTAAACCTAAAATTTACTCTTTTTTATTTACTTACGAAAGAAATAAAAATGTCTGACTAGATACACTTGTTATACATTTGTTATATACTAAATATACATCGATAATGAAAACAAAAAAGTTAACTTGCCGACTAAAAATGTTACTTTAAGATTCATTTTATTGCATGTGGTTGACGTGAAGTAGAGGCAAAGGTAGTGTAGTAGGAAAGAAAATTCAACCTTTTTTTACCATGCATGATCGTAGAATAATCGAATTCAAAATTTAAAATTTATAAATATTTAACGATCTCAAATTTTTAATAAAAAAATTATTTTAAATGTCCAAAGGGAATTGAACTCGCATTCATGATGATGGTAAGAAAACTTAAACAAGTTTTTGTTTTGCTGCTAAATCAAGAACGTACTTTGTTATTAGATTTTCAACAGATAAATACAAAACTAGATTCTCGAAAAATCGCACCTCATACCTTAGATTCGCCCCCTCAATACCTTCATGGAGGAGAAAAGAAGACCTTCTCTATACTTTGATAAAGATATCCTTTACTTGTGCTAATTGCTTTCATATACAATATTCCTAACTTATAAAATGTAGCAAATTAATTTGAATAACTCATATTCCCTTCATAAAAAGATCAAATTTGCAAGAGGAAAACAAAGAAGTATTTTCCAATGGGTGCTATTGGAACTATTGCTAAGAGTTTGAATGCATTAATCGGGTAATTCAATTTATTTTTCGTAGATTATTAATTATTGAAATGACATGTATATCTTTTTTTGACCCCCTCAAATTAAATTTAATTATATAATACATATAAATATTTTGCTAATATCATCGTTTTGTATCAACTTTTTTATTAATTCAATCTATTTATGATGAAAACTATCCCAATTTTTTGTTGTATTGTAAAAAAAATACATGTAAAAGTTACATATTTGGATGCCCGAGAAAAATAATGATAAACTGCTAACCATATATATATATATATATATATATAAAAGAGAGAAGAAGAAGAAGAAGATAGCCTAGTTATATATAAATTGTGTATATTAAATGTGTGTATATATATATATATATTTGTTTGTTATTATTTTGACAGACGGCTATGTTATATAAGAAACCCAAAAATATAAGCTCAACATGCATATTTTATTTTTTTTGGATTTACTTTCTAATTTTAAAAAAATCTTCTTTTATCTTATTTTCCTTTTTTTTGTGGGTTAGATATGTAGTGAATGATCATAAAATAATGACCTCCCATAGAATTAAAGTTTTTATTTTATGGGTTATTTTTTGTTCTTTTTGTGTTTTTAGTAAATTAAGACCTAACTTTTCATTTTTTTCTTAACAGCCCTGGAGTGATGCTTCTCTATCCTTTGTAAGTCGCAATTTGATCAATTATTAATTAATTAATGATGAAAAAACATTTGAATTATCACTGTTCACGAGTTTGGCACTCTAACTATTACTAGTTATTAATTATCTTTCCTAATCTGAACTATCAAAACACATATTGAAGCTGGCTAGACTAACTATCAGTTGTTCCTTTTTCTACCTGAACTATCACCATCTACTCAATTATGTGTGTTTAGATACATACATGATGATAGTTCACGTAAAAAAACAAGAACTAATAGTCAGAGTATAAAACTCACGTTTTTTTTTTAGTTCAGATATGTTTTTAACCATATTAAAATAAACATCATATTTTAACTATTGTTCTTGAATATTGAAGGTATTCTTCTATGAGAGCAATTGAGAGCCCTTCACCATTAGATGATCAACAATGGTTAACTTATTGGATTCTTTATTCATTCATAACTCTATTTGAGTTATCTTGCTGGAAAGTCCTCCAATGGTAACAATAACTTTTATATTCTGATCAAATTATTGTTGTTACTATGTATTCTGAAGTTTTCATGCCTCAACCATTCCACACTGGGAATCTGATTAGCTATGAAATTTGTTGATGATATATCACTAAATAACCTATAGTTAACATGTTTTTTTCTAAAAAAAAATAATCCATCGGTAATTCATCGTTAAATATGATTAGTGATGAATTTTTGTTTTTAGTGACAAAATCATCTACTCTTTTTTAGGGAGTTCGATTGATACCCCTCTCTTTGAAAAATAATATTGATTAAATAAATGGAATAAAAATAAACGTTTTCTATAACATTCCTAAGTGTGGAATTCTTGTAATTTTTGAATTCTCTTGCTAGAATTTATGGCTCTAGATCATTATATGTGCGAATAACTTTGCCCATCAAATTTTAGATAAACGGAAAAAAATCACCTTCTTTTATGCATTGAAATTCAAATATTAGTCTCTGTTATGATTTTTCAACCTTCGTTGATCATTAGACTACATTCTTAGATGCATTCTGATGAACGAGTTAGTACTAAAAACAAGAAGAATTAGTGACGGACAAATTTTGTAGCTAAAACAATAAAAATTCGTCACAAAATCTTTTTAGTGATGAAATAGCGACTAATTATCATATAATATTCTGTTAGCTACAAGCAATTTAACGACGAATTAACGATTTTACTATCATTTTCAGGCTACCATTCTGGCCATTCATCAAACTTGTATGTTGTATGTGGTTGGTGCTACCAATTTTCCATGGAGCAGCTTATATACATGAAAATTTCATAAGAAAACATGTTAAAGTTGGGAGCCATGTTAGCTCAAATTATCCACAAAATCAAAGAAAAGCACTCCAAATGATGAGTCTTGATGCAAGGAAAGCTGTTGAAAGATATATAGAGAAGTATGGACCAGATGCCTTTGACAAGGTGGTTAGAGCGGTACGAATTCTCGAACCAGTTTAATTTCTATGCACTAATAGTATGGTTAAAAAAAAAGAGAATGTGATGATAGATAACTCATGATAAATAATATTTACATCATATTTTAAAATCGAGTCATTAATTCGTATTCTGAAACTTGACATGTTTGCAGGCGGAGAAAGAAGCAAAGAAACATTGAGGAAAAACAATACCATAAAATCACAAGAGCAAACATATATAATATCATATTCAGTGTAATCCTACGAGAAGAGAAGAAGAAAACATTGATGTATTATTTTTAGAAATGTATTAGTGAAGGACTATATCAATATGTATTTGACTTCCATAACTCTTCAACATAAATGAAACATTTGCATTTCTAATATTAGTTGGAAAGTCTTTAATTAAACTCATAGTTCTTTTTAGTTTCAATTTATAAATAAATATTTGTGTATATATAATTTAATAGATTTTTTAAAACAAACATACAATCTAAATAAAAATTACATAATCATTAGAATCTTATTAGATATAATAATACATAAATATGCTTTTTAACCTCTCTTCAGTTGGTATCTATCCTTTAATTTTGAGTTTGAACAAATAAACACTTAATCTTGTATAAAATTGAACAAACAGTCACACATGTCCTATGTGACATAATACACATAGATTGTCATATAGGACACAAAATTGCAATGTAGGACGCCACATAGGACTAATGTGTCTATTTGTTCAATTTTATACAAATTTAAGTGTCTACTTGTGTACATCCAAAGTTGAGACCAAATTAAAAAACACGTTAATTTATTATGTCTATCTAATATTGTAACTTCGCTCCTAGTCTTAAATGATATAGAATTTAAGTTTTAGGCAACAACAAAAAGTAATTAGCGAACATAATTTGGAACTTGAAAAATACAATAAATAACATATCATCACTAGTTAAGCAACACCAATAATGTAATACTATACTATATACTATAAAACTTAAGTTGAATGAAAATAATGAAATATATTCTCTGCTATTTTCCATCAACCCTTCTTTTCTTTCTGTCTCCCCCATGGCTTCAAATGTCCTATTGACCCTACCTTGGTTTCAATTTATCACTCAAGAGCATCATGTACCCCACCTATCATATCACTCACATCTCCTCAGTTCAAACTCACCCCACCTCATCCTAGATAAAATTTCAAAATTTTAATTTAGGAATTTTAGAAAAAATAATTCATTGATTTTGAATGAATTGTTTATATGTATTAAGTAAAATATTTAATAAAGTTCACTGAGGCTATGAGTGTAGATAGAAAGTTGTAGAGAACATGGATTAAGATAGTAGGCTAGTAGTTAGTAGTGCGATATCTCGCTATTCATCCAACTTAGTAGTCATAGTATTGCTCTCCTAGTTTTGTCCTTTATTCTCTGTTACTATACGTTGTTTCTTATATTTTGATTATCGTATTATTTTGTGTAGTTATTATTGAGAATGATTTGTTATGCTTTTTCTTTCGTTGCTTCTTTTTTTCTGAATTGTTTTTTCTTGAGCCGAAAATTTATCGAAAACAGCCTCTTTATCTCTGAGTAGACTCACAACAACAAAAATAACTTTTAACGGCAATGAATATATACATTACAAAGAGTGTTAAAGTCTTTACCAACATTAGTTAATTGACATTGGATCCATTGTCGTCATAGACTTTAGAGATACTTACAAAGGATGTTAATTGTAGCTAAAATACATATTTAACAACAATTAAACTATTGTCATTAATTAATTGCTGCTAAAAATTATTTTTAATGTAGCGACTCTATCTTCTATCCTTTCTAGACTGGATATATTATTATCATTATAAGGTAAAATATTTAATTTAGATAAATAAGGTAAGTCGCATCCTAACAAAAATTCTAGCTCCGCCTCCTAATGACACCAAACCTCAACCCTCTAAAGTCCAAACATTTCTTGCATAAATGATTCTATTATCACTCAAGATCATGTCCCCACTCTCCCCCACCCATCATATCAGTCACATCTCTAAGCCTCCTCCCCCCCCCACCACCACCACCACTAAACCCTCCAAATAGTTCTTGCATAAAAAATGATTCTTTTCTTAAAAAACCAAATAGAACTCCAACAATTGATCAGAAACTTTTACAACAAACACAATGTATCCACTCAAACTCTCTTTATTTCCTTTACTACTCATGTTTTTCCTATCTACCACCCCCCCTTCTATCTCCTCAACCAATGTTCAACATGTAGCAAACATCAACAATCTCACACAACCAAACATGAATCCTCATGAACTAGAAACTCTTTACAAGATCATGGAATCTATTTCCAATGACCAAAATTGGAGAAAATTATATCCAAATCCATGCCAACAAAGTTCATCTTGGCTTGGAATTGAGTGCAAAAAAAACACCAATAACATTTACCATGTCACTAGGCTTGATTTTGGGACACATCCAAACCCCACTTGCAAGAAAACAGCAACATTCCCTTCACTCATTTTTCAACTCCCAAATCTTGAATCTCTCTTCTTTATCCAATGCTTCACACACACAAAAACAACAATCTCTATTCAAGAAAACAGAATTCTCCAACAACTTAGTATAAGATCAAATCCATCATTAATTGGCACAATCCCACCTCAAATTTCATCACTTAAATCACTTCAAATCCTCACATTGTCACAAAACAATCTTCTTGGACAAATCCCACCACAAATCTTCACACTCAACTCACTTATTCATCTTGATTTAAGCTACAACAACCTCACAGGCCAAATCCCATACCAAATTGGCAATCTCATCAATCTTATAGGCTTAGACTTAAGCTACAATTCATTAACAAATCCAATCCCATCCACAATTGGCCTTGTCAAATCTCTTCAAAAACTTGACTTGAGCTCAAATTCATTAACAGGCAAAATCCCTCAAACAATAGAAAAGTTACAATCTTTAAACTTCTTAGCACTTAGTAACAACAAGTTAAGTGGCAATTTCCCACAAGGGATACATAAACTTCAAGCACTTCAATATTTTCTCATGGATGACAATCCAATGATGTTCATAACTTTGCCTGATGAATTGAGTCAATTACATAAACTTCAAGAATTGAGCCTCTCAAGTTCAGGTTACTCGGGGGAAATACCATCAAGTTACTCACAACTCGTGAACTTAACTACATTGTCTTTACAAAACAATCGATTAACAGGTGAGATACCAGTGGAATTTTCAAGATTATCACATATGTATCACTTGAATTTGAGTAGAAATTTGTTAGATGGTGTTGTGCCATTCAATTCAAGTTTTTTTAAAAGACTTGGAAGGAATTTGGACTTAAGTGGAAATCCAGGGCTATGTTTGATGAATCAACATGAAGGGGTTTATGTTGGAGTTAATGTGTGTGGGAGTAGTAGTAATACTATAACTATGCCATTGAAGAAGAATAGATCATGTGAAGCTTCATGTGGAGTTGTTAGATCATTATTGTTTCTTGTTTGTGTTTTAGAATTCTTGTTTTGTGTTTAGGAGTTATTAGGCTTTTTGGTTGTATTATTGATGATTCTTTGATTTCTAGTAAAAGATGCATCTCCCTTCGTCTCAAAATACTTATCGTATTTTCTATTTACACGTCTTTTAATAGAATATTGATTAGGATGGATGTTTGATATCTTATTTTTGTCTTAAGATATAATCGCTCGGAATATTTACTCTTATGTACTCCCTCCGTCTACGTTTAATTGTAATAGTTTTCTTTTTTAGAGTCAAACGATAAATGCTTTATGATGTATTTTTTTTTTATCATATTGATATGTAAAAAAATGCTATTTACCGTACTTTTTGTATAGTTTTCGAATGTCTAATTTTTTTATTTAAAATATTAAATTAATGTAATTTAATTTCATTTTGAAATTAACTTTTGAAAAGCACGATATGACAAGTAAAAGTGGACGGATACAGTATGTCCTAAGAGGAATTATTCTTTGTATTATTTAATAATTCAATACATATTATTTTTAATATATCAAATCAAACAATATATTAAAAATAATCACATTATAATTAATATCAATATTATTAATATATACATAATAATATTCAATATTATTATTCTTATACATCTAATCAAACGACTCCTAATCATATTTAATGTATCAAAGCATCTTATTCATGATTATGTCATTCATTTACACTTTATTTGGACAACTTTATGATCAAGATTAAACATAGTTACACTTTATTTGGGCAATTTTATGATCCCAATAAATCTAACTTTGTAGGACTGAGCAGCTAACTATTTGCACAGACAAAGGGAGTCAATAGTCATACATTGGTGAGTTGTCTCTCTGAATAAAATATTATGCGTATGCCTTAGTTTACCCAAAAATAAAAAAAAAAGTATAATAATAAAAATAAAAAATAAAAAATAAAAAATAAAGGATGTCAATCATTCTCTTTCTAATTCAACTAATTAGGGAAAAGGGTCAAATATATTCTCGAACGGTTCAAAATAAATTAGTTTTAACTCTCTTATATTTTCAACTCAAATATATTTATTTCGTTATATTTCTTGGCTCTGATATACCCTTTTAACTAGCGAAATATCTCAAAGTACTTTTCTTGCTAATAGTCCAGAGATAATTAAGATTTAATATAAATATAAGACATTGAATAATAAAAAAAAAAATAACAGTCCAAAGATAGTCAAGACTTGATAAATATCAGACATTGAATAAAATAAAAAAATTTAAAAAAATTTACATTATTAATATTGCTTTAATTTATTATAATATATTAGTTACCATATTCTTATACATTATATATAAAATAAATGAATTAATATACCTAAATTATCAAGTGTGTGATTTTTTCTTACCTGAACTATCACGCTAATTATCCGTTATTCCCCTTTTGTATCTAAAATATCAACATTGTTCAGTAGAAAAAAAGTACAACTGATAGTTGGTGTATGTTTTGAAAAAACAGTTGATGATATTCAGGTAGGAAACTTGGAAACCTAATAGTTCAGATATGCAACTCAAGAAACCTAGATACATTAGACGTATTTTTGATTTTTCACTCAAAAACAATACTCTGATCAACTTCTATTATGAAACTTTTGTTCTCACATGACCAAATGATACAACAATAACATATTCAGTAGTCTCACGAATGAATCTAAAAATAATAACATATAGACATATCTTATCCTTATTATTGTCAAGTAGAAAAAACATTTCAATTTTTTTTCTATTTTTTCAAAACATGATTTGAAAGAAATACAAAAGTGAACGAATATATTTCGAAATAATATTGTGCAAACAGCCACAATATTTTGTGTAGGGACAGTGTAATGAAGAAACCAGACCTTCAGAACAGAAAAGGACACTTAATTAATTATTTTTAAAAAATAAAATAAAAGAGACTGAAAATTAGCTGTTGGATGCCACTTCTAGTTCAGTACCAAATTCTAGTTTCTTATATTATTTATTCATTTTATAAAAAAAAATATAACATTTTTCAAATATATCTAGCTGCAATTTTTGTCCTATATACTTACATGATCATAAATTCTTACCTTATTTACTTTCACTACTATTGTAATAACCAACTATGGGTGAATGGTAGAACTCAAAGTACATGTTTTAATAGAAACAGAACTAGAATTTAAAGTTTATGTATTTTAAATTTATTATCGAATTCATAGTTTATTGACTCGTCATTAAATATGTATTTAGTAATTTATATTGTAAAAGGCTAGTGAATTCGTCAAAACATGTATCTAATGGTGTAGTTTCGCCCTTGATCTATGATAGTAGCGGTATTTAAAGATCGATTCAGAATTTAAATTCTATGAGTTTGAATATGAAATTAATTTAACGACAAATCTTTTGATTAATTAGATTCAAAATCAATTACTCCCTTCGTCTCAATTTATGTGACACTTTTCATTTTTTTAGAGTCAAACAATTTAAGTTTGACTGGTAATTTACGCATGTAATCTTCAATTTTTTTGTAATAAAATATTTATATTTATAAACAAAGATAGACTTGTTTGAATCTCAAAATTTGAAAAGTGTCACATGATTTGAGACGAAGGAAGTATCATATTTATACTCTTTTTAAAAAAGAAAAGAAAATTCATATCCGATATTTGGTACTCTTATTGGAACTCGATTAATCCAGTTTTGCCCTCATAAAGCCCATTCGATGAAAATATTTCATATCAAAGACTTTTTCATACTCATAACTCAATATTAAGACTTCTAATCAAGAAATCAGAAAAACAGTCTTATTCACACACCATATATTTTTATGATACTTTTTCTAAACTATACATAGATAGTTCATCATTTTACTGTTTGGATGACTGTATATATAATAGATTGAGAGGGTTATGGGGTGGGGTGGGGGTGGGGGGGGGGGTTGAACCATTTCTAAAAGGAATAAATAAATATTCCACATAGCACTTTTTTGTAGAAAAGGAACAAAAGCAAAAGTCTATACTTTTTCCAAAATTCACAATTGGAGTGCAAGTAAATGTTCACTCAATCACTTGTCACAAAAAAGGACTATCAATTAAATACACTATTTTCATGTATGGTATATTTATAAATTAGCCTTTTTCCAAAGTTTCATTACAGTTTTGTCCACATTGTGTTCTTTAGAAATGGTCCTTTTTTTACATAGCTTAAATACACCAAACATTGTGGAAACAATGTACAACACTTCAATACTACTTGAAATGTATAATAAATTCTCATGAAAAAAATGATAAAAATGGTCCCTTGGATGTGTTTTTGAAAATTTGAGTCATTTAAGCTTGTTAAAATTTAACACTTTTGATTTTCGTTAAATATTGAATAACCAGGATGGACCAGAGGATTAAACTACTAAAGTAAGAGTACATTTTAGGCCTCAATTTTGTCTTTCACTCGATGTTTGATATATGTATTGAATTTTCTGATTAGTTTAAATTTGTACCACACATGACCGATTAAAGAGGCTCTTCCTAACAAGATTTGTTTTCATTCTGAAGCTCGAACTCAAGACCTCGAGCAAGAACTGAAAAAAAGGAATAACTCCCATTAAACCCTTACTATGAATAGGAAGATTATTAATAATTTAATATCTCAAAAAGTTTCTTTTTAAAAAAAATATTTAATAAGAATACGTATAATGTTTTTTTTAAAGAAAATAATTAAACTCTTATTAAAATTTTACTTTAGGCCAATGATATTATTGAGTCACTCCCCGAAATAACAAGGGGGCCTATAGTATGAAAGGAATTAATCTACCTTCTCTTTTTTGTGGAAAAGGAACAAATGCTATGATCTATGCTTTTTTATTTCCCAATTGGAGTGCAAGTAATGTACACTCAATCACTTGTCAAGGACCATCAATTAGTATAAAGGGTATATATATTCTAGTTTTTGGACGATAGGGACACCAATGTCCCAAAAGTATGACAGAGGGTATCTGCATACCATTTACGATAGTTCAAGAGTATGTTTATCTTTTTTTTTTCCAAATATAATTACTAATGTTGGAAATTTAGTAAATACTCATTGAGAAAAATGATAAAAGGACGAAGGAGGAAGAAAGGGTGATTGGTGATAACGATAGTGGCGAGAAAAGATAAAGAATTTTTTTAAAAAAAACTAAACTCAAAATTAAAGGGAATCGATTTGTTTCTGAATTATGCGAAAGATTCAAATTCGCCTCTTGTCTTTTTCAAAAAATTTAATGTGATATCATTGGTTCTAAACTTTCGATGTTTGAAAATGAGGGTAAGGTTAATCTATTTTAGTAATTACGAGCGCATATTTGATCTCAACTATTGATAAAGGGCAAATATGTTCCATTTTACTTAGTTTAAGGGCAAATATGTTCCATTTTACTTAGTTTAAGGGCAAATTTAATCTTTTATGCATAAAAATAAAAATAGTAGGTGTGTTTGGTATTTTTCACCTCAATCACTTGTCACAAAGGACACCATGAATTATAATATATAGTTTTTCATATTTATTTGTATTTATTATACAGTTTTGTCCACATTGTGTTCTTTGGAAATGGCCCCATTATAAATATATCATTGCTAAAAATGGGGCCAAACAATAATTATATTGTGAAGAAATATAATTACTAAAAAGTCACTACCTTGATTCTAATATATTAAAACAATTGAAAGAAAATATTAAAAGTTGCTGGTCAACTATTATATCATTAATAAACTTATAAGTCAACGAGTAGCAGAGTCAGAAATTTGATAAAAAATCTGTAAAATTATATATGTATATATATAAATCTATGTACATCTCAAATAAATTCGACTAAGGATATGCATCAAACCACATTATCACTTTAGGTTTCTCCACTTAGGTGGACCTTAAGTGAAGGGTGAATTGATGCACACCCATTAATACTAAAAGAACAATAACAAATTCAATGTAATTTCATAAGTGAGATCTAAAAAAGGTGGTGTACATGTATGCAATTCTTATCCCTATTTTAGAGGTAGAGAAGTTTTTTTCGATATTGACCCTCAACTCAAGGTAAAGCAATTCAAAGTAGTTCAAAAGAGGAAATCACGGAAGTACAGAAGTCATGCCAAGATATTAAAAAAATTAAAACATGACAAAACATTTTGAAAAAGGAACAGTAAAATACGATAATCTAGTAACAGAAATCGAAAAACAAGAGTAATAATACGACTACTAGTATATAATACGGATAAGCGAGACAATGTTTGACTACCTATCAACTTTCTACTCTTATTCTTATTCTCCATATATAACTTCCTATCTAAGATCATATCTTCAGTAAGCTGAAGCTGCATCATGCCATGTTTAATCACCTCTCATCAATACTTCTCCGACCTACCTTTACCTCGCATAAAATCATCCATAAGACCATAACCAAACTCTCTTCTGCTCTTCACATGTCCGAACTATCTTAGATTAAATGGGAAAATTTTTATTGCAGTTTTGTCCACATTGTATATTTGGAAATGGTCCCTTTGTTCATAGCTTAAACACATCAGACATTGAGGAAACAGTATACAACACTGCAATGCTACTGTAGGAAATTTAATATAAATACTTATTGATGCTAAAAATGGGGCCAAACAGTAATGATATTGTGAAGGATTTAAAAAAAAAATACTACTAGCTTTTACATTAAATTCAAATATTATTCAATCAAGTATCTCATTCTGTCATTATTATTACAAAAAAACATAGTAATGTCAAAGTCCTCACGTGGGAAAAACAGTACTTATAATAATAATATAATACTATTTCCGTCCATTTTTAATTGTCATGTTTTTCTTTTTAGTAGTTAAATTATAAAAACTTTGACTAACATTTTACGATATATTTTTTCATCATATTGATATGTGAAAAATTGCAATTTATAGTACTTTTCGTATAGTTTTTTAATATCAAATTAATGTAATCTATTTTAACTTTGAAAATTAGTTAAATTGACTTTCGAAAAGCGTAACATGATAAATAAAAGTGGACGAAGGGAGTAATAAGTATTAATTGTAGATATTGTTGTTGTCATGGTCTTGCCTACTACCTGTCTTTTCCTTTTCAATTCTCACCTAATTGTGAGGTGATTTAGAAAGGGCAAAAAGAAGAAGTTATATCTAAGAGTGAGGGTTTGATATTCGATTTGAAATTTTACAATTTTGGGTGGTACTATTAGTAATTAGGTAATCGATAAATTAAACTTCAGTTTGATATGGTATTCGATAATACTATATTGAACTATTGAAGTTATAGTCAATTGTATTACAAAGTTAATACTATTGCTTTAATTATTTCTATTTTTCTATATGGGGGCACAAATAGAAGATCAATACATAAGAAGATATAAAGAAAACAAATGACACAACTAATGAGTAAATATTAATAGACCTGTTGATATATGACCTTCATTAAATAAATAATTCCGAAAAATACCGAATAACAAGTAGTATTAACATCTCATATCAAATCCAAACCCAAATCAGAATACCATAATTCTAAATTTTCTCCCAAATACCTTATCGCATACCAAATTACCAAAAAATTCAGTTCAATTCGATGCAGTGTTCGATTTTCAATATTTTATACCCAACCCTAGTAATATCTGTCTTCAGAATTATGTTAAGCACCAAAGTTTTCTAAACTAATTCAAAGCAAATTAGATACTATACAACTTATGCTAAATAACTTAAATCTTATGCAATTTATGCCAGACATGACAAAAAAATTCTCTAAACTTATGCCGCAAGATAAAGTCATAGATAAGGGTACTTTGACCGACAAATTTTCATTAAATGAGCAGCAAGGGCAAATATTAAAGACCATCCCGAAATAGGGCCAATCCATGCAATAAACTTGAAATCAACTTTGCAGAAAATAAAGATGACATAAATGTATACATCGAAGTGTCAAAATTGATGCATGCTAATTTACAAAAAGAATTTGCTTGCAATAAGCTACAAGTATCTCAGATATTGAGAGTTGTTATGAATTTTCGAATTGGCGCGTATCTTTATACACCAATCCTCCTAAAAAAAAATCCAGTACAAGAAAGTTTTCTGAACGTAACGATTCATTTGGAAACAGTGGCACGAGCACGGAAGGTTTGGTGGATCATTTGATACTAGATAGACGAACCTGTCGTCTTCCTGTCAGCACAGAGCTTTGCACCATGGCTATTTAGCAAGCACTTTTCATGAAATCGTTACATTGATTAACTGGAACATAACTGCACGCAAGAATTCACGACTAGCATGCCAATTCGTCAGCAACTAGAGGAGGAATAAAAGAGCAGCCTTGCAGCGTCTGCTCAAAGATATGGCCTACTTTAAGCAATTTCTCCTGCATTCATTTTAGTACGTACAATATGAACTTTAGATACATACAAGCAAGCACGCTAAAAGAAAAGCAAGAAGTGAAGGCGTATAAGTAGTTCATTTTGGAGAGTCCGAGCAACATAGCTAGAAACCATGTGAGATGAGGTTTAAAATGATTTTAAGAATCTAAACTACTTGGTGTTTTTATTTCTTTTTCTAATCATTCATATTCTACTTCTTCAGTTTTGCTTGCATTAAATTTGAACATTTGTGCTTTCATAGTATCCATTTTTCATTTCTACAGTCATACAAAAAGTGAATATATTCAATGCCTCTATTTAAGATGCTTAAGTTTAACTCGATTCCATTTTCAAGCTAAGTAGATATATCATACCTCTTTTACCGACCTTTCTAACTTTTCTCAAAAGAGAGATCTAGATAACTTGAACTATCCCTGTGCTCAAATATCATTCGTAACACTGGAATACCAACTGGAAATAGTTGATGTACTGAAACTCACCTCTTCAAATGCAGCACTAATCATCTGAACACCAACGGGAAGGGCCACAGAACTGCTATCAACAAATCCACACGGGAGAACTAATGCTGGAAGACCAGCCAAGTTGACATTGACCTGCCAATAATGGAAATAATCATCAATTGAAGAGAACAGAAAATAGACTGAACAAGTTACATCATCCATCTGACTAGAGGGAAAAATAGGAAAGAAAATCACCAAGAGAAATGTAAGAAGCAAAAAGAAAACTACTTACAGTCATAATATCACCAGCATACATTGACAACGGATCGTTCTTCTTTTCACCTGTAAATTCCACATGTCGTAGTGAGAGTTAGCGTTGCCTTTCAAGGGAAGGATCACGGGACAAAAAGGAAAGAAAACAAAAAGGTATTTAAGCAAGATCACAAAGTAGATTCATCAGTAAATGCAAAAGCTAGAAGAAGTGTACCAATTTTGTAAGCTGCTGATGGTGCAGCAGGAGAAATCAAAATATCGTTCTCATCTAATGCTGCCCTGAAGCTTTCCCTTACCAAAGTCCTAACCTGGAACAGAGTCACTCATTAACATCTTGAAGAATTAAGATAAGCAGGAAATTATCAAACACTAGTAAATTGGGGTCACATATCTCATTAAAATATGAATTATTGCTAGATGATGAGAGTAGCAAAAAGTCTACTAGATGCGTCAACCAAACATAGTTGGTTCTAACTGCCATGTAGACACATGATCCAAACTCCACTTGACAATTTTTTTGGATCTAGAACTTCACGGTTAGAGACACAATGAATAACTAACGTGAAAAATGTCTCGTGTAAGCATTTATTCAGAGATACAGAAGAGAATCATTAAAGTTATTGAATATTACTTAGTTCTGATTGGCTTATATTAGTATCAATTATCTTGAGTTGCATGAGAATATCAAGAAAGTGTTTGCATTTTTAACTTTAATATCTATGAGGAGTTGGACAATTCTGAGCACATAGATGTACAACCTGCTGGGCTCGCTTGTAATATGCATCATAATAACCAGCAGACAGAGCATATGTCCCCATTAGGATTCTCATTTTCACCTGTAAAGACATTTAATACAGTTAGTCCAATAGACCACTATAGAACTACTTCACACAGAAAAGTTATTTTCCTTAGTACCTCAGAACCTAAGCCTCCGGCACGGGATTCCCCATACAGGGAGTTTAACTCATCAGCAAAAACTTGTTTCCCATACCTGCACTTTTGACATCACATTATTCCTTGGGTCTTCATGAAAAAAATTTGAGCAAACATTGAAAGTTTTGTCAATACTAATGTAAGGCAGTTTCTGCAATTACATCTTCTCTAAATTATGGTTGGTATCCACCTATTCTCTTAGCAAAATGGCAGTGAATTCTTAGTTCTTGCGACTAGTATGGAGTAATTAAAAGAATATATCTGTCCGAACTCATCATGGGAAATCCTCACTACTTTCTATTCTCTTTAAATGGTAGGAATTAACAAGACATTACTTAGTTATCCTCCTTCAATTTGGCTACCAAAATTGAGGGTTAGGGCAGAGGAATCCTAAGAAATATCAGAACTGAAGATAGTACTGCTGTTATGTACTTATATTATTTTTGATAATGGTAACTGCATATTCATCAGCGTAAAATCTATGATGGTAGCCAAATTTACAATAGATCCAAAGACATCTATCCTCTCTATCGCTATGTTTATATTTTCTCTGAGGAATGGAAAGGAAAGGTCAGATGCAAATAATATTCTCCGCTGCACTTTTTGAGAATTTTATATACATACATATATTTTGAGAATGATTCTATACCCCATTACCTGATACCATCGTAACGGGACAAATTTGAAGAAGATTCAGATGAAGCAAGGATATAGTAAGCTGGCAATCCAAGAGAGAAGGATGGCAAAGAGACCTGCAAAAACAAAAATTACCAAATAATTCAAATAAGGAATGCCAACGCATATGGTAAGCCAACGTGAGGGTCATAAATTCTGAAAATGAAGAATACCTCAGTGACAATGCATCCAAGTTCTTCAAGATGACTCGCAGCACCACGGATTGAAGAAATTACGTCAGGGTCAACTCCATCTTCAATGGTTTCCCGGATCAGACCAACTCTCAGTCCTTTCAGAGGTTTAGAGTCCAAATGATCTCTTGCAGTAAATTGGGAAGCAAAATCGGGAACTTCCTGAAATAATGTTGTCAAATAATTAAAGCAAAACCTATAAATATACACCACTAGCAGGCTATATAAACAATGTTGCGCTTCATAACAGAAGGAAATGCCAACAAACTCTTATTAGACTTGAATCGGATCATATTACGCTACTACCCCAGCTACTCGTTTTTCGAAATGGTAAGCATTATTGATGTCAAAAGCCAGCACTAAGAAAGTTCTGTCATTACATCCAAAAACTAAGCAAAACAGAACTCGAAAATGTAAGACTCTGACCATATATACAAAAGTTCCAATGAATTGTACAGGGTTTCACTATCATCTGTCTGTTCTAATTTACACCAATAAGTGATCAGCAGGTAAGGTACTGCCCCGGCCACTCGTTAATAACATAGAACCAACTCCCTCTGGCATTGTATGCCAAACTTCTTCGTATTCATTACAAACATAGCAGATCAAGTGATCAACTATGTCGAAATGAACAAACTTATTAGAGATATTCTCTTCCTCTTTTAAAAATAGAAAAAAAATCTAGGAGGAGTCATGAAGTATAGCAAGCAAAGATCTTGTATAGACTAACAATAGAACTTAGAAGAATGTCATTGTTAATAAATATGGCAAAAACGAGTTCTAGAAACCAAAGTCTGTTAGATCTCCTTATAAAGTTACAGAAGAAGGTTACTTGACTGGGAAATTTACTGAGATGGGTTCTTGTCTGAAGAAACTTCAGGAGGCGAAGTTGATTGAACATGGGAGGATTCTTAGATTCAGTAATGGATTGTTTTCTGGTACTCATGTTATAAGATGTGGAGGACCATTGTCCATTGCATTGCATGGAGAGTACAGCTAGAAAGGAGTAGTATATGTTTCAATGAAAGGACGCTCTATTATTACTACCTCCGTCTCGATTTATCTAGGCACAAAATTAAAAAAAACAACATTTAAAAAAAAATAAGTTATAGATATTTATGGAACTACAAATTATCTTTTATTGCTTGTATAAAATATAGATGCATTCAGAACTTAGTGCTTTGGTTTAAAGAATGTTTTGTTAACTAGTATGATATGCTATGGACTTGTTTGACTCCCTTGTGAGGTAAGCTTGAACAAGTCCATTATTTTGTACTGGCTTTAGTACTTTCTTGGAGCTTGCTGAATAAGTCACGACCTTATCAGAAAGAAAAAAAAGAACATGTATAGAAAGCTTACTTTTTTGCTACTTGTTGCGTCAAACTTGTCATGACCAGAAATTGCATGAAGGAGAATGCCTGCATCAGCAACTGATGAACCAAAACAACCGATAACATCTAGAGATGAAGCATATGCCACAAGTCCGTATCTGGAGACACGCCCATATGTTGGCTTTAGACCAACAACACCACAGAAAGATGCTGGTTGCCTAACACTTCCACCAGTATCACTTCCCAATGATACCATACATTGTCTAGCAGAAACAGCTGCAGCTGAGCCCCCTGATGAACCACCTGGTACCCGGGACAAATCCCAAGGATTTGCTGTTACCTAATAATACCAAGATGCATCACCTGAGTAAACCATGTTAAGTTACAAACTGGATCGTTCAAACAGATTTTTTAACTACACTTATGCCATACACTGCCTGAAAATGTGAAATTTGAACCTACTCGCATATTCAACATGGTAGAGCACTCACTCTATACCTTCTAATGCATACACCTTGATGTACTCAATTCAAAAACCCCAAATAAATAGTCAGGTGAGATAAAGATGCAAACTTTATCCACATTAAAAGGAAATAAAAGGGAACTTGAAATCGTTTTCGCTCACAAATTAGAATCTAACTTATTCACCTAACCTCAATTACAGAAGCAGACCTTAGGCAGCCCGCCCGACAACAAAATGTTCAAGTACAACTCAACTTACTGCAAACATTAAAGCAGTCCAGACCCCAAATAGCATGTTCCCCCAGTTTCAAAGTTCACTTCAAGGGCACTCAGAAATACTCGGGGATCGTTCAATTTGGTGTATGAGGGTAAAAAGCTCCCACCACAACATTTGCTCTTCGGTATAGAACTTTGCATTACTAATTCAAATTCCTACCTGGAATTAGTATCCTACATATCTAGTCCATGAACTAAACGACCCTCAATTCATTTCAACAATATCATTTCCCCATTCTGCTTTAAACCAAAAATAACCCATTTCTTCAGTAAATAACAATTCTGAAATACGAAAAACTTAATGAATACCTGATAACCCGAGCCTTCAGTAGTACTCCCCATACCAAATTCATCCATATTTGTTTTCCCAATAACAATGGCACCACACTTTTTCATCTTCCCAACCGCAGTAGCATCAAAAGGGGGTCGATAATTTTCCAAAATCTTTGACCCTGCAGTTGATGGCATATCAGAAGTACAAATATTATCCTTTACCCCAACCAAAACCCCAGCAAGCGGACCCAATTCCTCATTCTCCGCAATCTTCCTATCAATCTCCTCAGCTTCCTTCAATACGGCGTCGGATACATACAGAAAGCTCTTGAGGTGGGGCTCAGTATTACGTAACCGGTTTAAGAAAGTTCCGGCGAGATCAACGGCTGAGATTTCACGGGATAAAAGGGATTTGCGGATTGTGAGAATTTGGGAATGTGGGGGTGGTGGCGTTGTGGTGGGGTGGGTGTGGAGGCATTTGAGAGAGAAGGATTGGAAACGGAGAAGACGAGGAGTTTGTACTGAAGATAGCATTTTTCAGTTTGCTAATGGTGAGTGAAGGAGATGAAGTTTTTTCCTTTTTGCAGGGTTTATCCATTTAAGGGGTTGTTTGGTTCGCATGCTACGATAGATATCGAATTATCATATACAAATTAATTTTTTCATATTGCGATTTTGGTAATTGAGTATGAGTATGAGTATGGTATTTGATACGTAAATTTTTAAAAAATTAGTATACACAAAGGTTTTCGAGATTCTCAATGCTATATTTTAGTGGAGAAGAGTATTATAGGAAGAGAGCAAAACCAAGCCAAGCTACTGGTAGAATAAGGCCTTCTAATGTGACGGAGCCAGAATTTTCATTAGAAAAAGAGCAAGACCAAGCCAAGCTATTAATAGAATAAGGTCGTTTAATGTGTTACATTGAATATGAATAAAAGAATGCTAGCGAGACTCATTGGGTAGAAAATTCCATCCTAGGGGTCTTATGCCAATTAACATTGGTTGTTCTTTCTTTCCGATCTAGGAAGGAGTTACCTAATATCTATTCGTGGTGTCAGTGGAAGGTGATAGACATTTTATAAAATTAGTCAAGCTGAGCACAAACATCATAGTTAGAATAAGCATTTTTTACATGTCAAGGTGAATATGAATGCTAGCATCAGCAATATTATTCTTCTTCACTCCCAAGACCTTAAGCTAGAAAGACTATATATTCTTTCATCACCAAGCGACGTTACCTTTTCACTATGTTCTAACTCGAAGTTTCATAAAATAGATTGATCGAAATAATAAATAGCATATCAAAGTATATAGTTATATACTTATATTTACAATTCATACACTTGTACTTATAATTACTAACAAATATATAAACTAGTATCAATACAAACTAATTGCTGAGACATTGCAGTTTTGACTATTTATTCGATTGAACTATCCTATTTTTTTTCTTTTTTTTGTATAATTGATTAACAAAGGGATTTTTTTATTTATTTTTAAATTGTTATATGCATATAAGGAAGGTGTTAGTATGATATAATTGAGACGTTTCTTGAGAAGTTGAAGTCATATCTCTATTATATGAGTATAATATGTAAGTTGAAGTTGAATAAATTATGGTTATCGATTTACTATATCGCAGAAAACCTAAACTGATTTTAAAAATCAAACCATACGGAATGGTATAGTATTAATAGCTCAACTATTTGATGTCCTCCCAAATCAGAGAACTTAGGAAGAATTTCTACATTGCACTATTTGTCAAAGAGTTTCTGCAATTTCTATTTTGCAGTGCAAGGGTGGCGCCTCAACTAGTTGCTCGCGTATTTTTGGTGAGATAGAACAGCTTCTACCGGGCCAACGTTTTCAACAAACATGGAAATGAAACAACGCAGGACCATGGCGCTCCTTCAGAGTATCCATTTAATGTCTTGTCTCCACTTCTGAAACTGAAAAAAGAATGGTTCAAATGTCAAGAAAACTCAGAGAAATGTAGAAACTATATCAGATTGGAAGAACAGCAGAAGATAGATGCAGATTTAGATCCTAGCACAAATCAGCACTCAAGTGTGTGGCGTAGTGGTCACTGAGGTGGTGTAAGAACCATGGAAGACTAGGGAAAACACCAGATGCTTTCATCTGCCTAATCTCGATGGAAGAAGGTGGGAGGTAGCAAGTACTTGGTGGAATAGTCAAGGTGTGTTACCATGAGCAGGTGCTTACTTTGCAAATATAATAGGCTGGATGCTAACCACTCCATTGCTACCATGATGCACAGATTGAGTAATTTTATTTTCAATATGCTTGAAGCCAGCTCTGTGATGCCTGAATCTGCTAACCAACTGCCGTCATGTTAAAAACTGAAAGAAAACATCAAGGAGAAGGCTGGAATCTGGCATTACCCCCCTCATGCTTTAAAGCAGACAGTTCGGATAAAGAAGCCTCGGAAGGGGTGGAAAGTAATCTTTTTCACATCTCAAATATCTTCTTATTTCTTGTGTAATTTTTGGAGTCCACAGGATAGGAGTGTAGATACTTCAAGAGACGGTGGATAAACTAACAGTTCTATAGTTGTGACATGTAGCTTTGTTTACACCTTGTATTGGAGAATTTATTCCCTTATAGCTATCACTGATATTTAGACTACTTATGAACGAGAATATGAAGCAGAAAGGAGGTTTCCTTTACCTTCAAGACGAGATCCAAGAAGACATTGCCACCATTGGAAACATCAAAAACAAGCCATAGTTCACCCAGCTATCAAGACCCTCAACCTTGTTCATTTTACCATGCATAGAAATCCAAAAGTTTGTGAAAGGACAGGAATCTTGTGGATCCTGTAGCATCATTCCTAATCAAACTTTGTTTTCTTCTAAATGGGGTTGGCAATAGCCTATTAAGTTTCCAAAGAGCTTAGAAAGAGGCGGCAATTAAAACTGACCTCAACATTTGAGTCACTTGTTGGATACTGAACATCTGAACTTGCAAGTGTTCGTCGTAAGTCTTGGCTGGACTGCCGAAGAGGCATCTCTAATGTAGACTTCTTGGAGTCTTTGCCAGCGAATGCTTTATATGCAGAATCAGTGTGTATCGTCTCCATGACTGAACCAAAAAAGTTTGTCACGGGTACCTATCAGTGACAGAGTAAATATGTTCGAAGGTGCATCAGTTCAGAGTACCAATATCAAATTCCCCTTCCCTAATATGTGACAAAAACAAAATAAGGTAATTGTTTTCCAGAAGTACCATATCAGGTAATCATCTAAATTAAAGCAGGTCACCAAAATTTGTTAGCCTCCATCTGTTGTTACAATTTTGAACATAAAGGGGAATAAAGATTTGTAAAATTTTGTGCTACTAGCCCCTTTATACCTTTAGCACCTTTTTTTAATACTTCTCTACATACTAAAACAAGTTTTCTGACACCAGTTAACCCTCATGGTAATTGACTAAAAGAAATAAAGAGCACAGCACTTAGATGAAGAGGAGGTTTGTATCAGACTAACTTATTTACAACTAAAGATGGAAATTTCCTCCACTATTACAAATCCATCATGCAAGTTAACACCTTAAACTTGCTTACCCAATCAACTATACATCAAATGGACCAATTAAGTGCAACTTTTCCTTATGTCTAGTTTATCCTATCTCCACCAAGTCCTTTACTTTTCTCTTTCTTTCTTCTTTTCCGTTGAGTTTTCTTTCCATTTGTTTCCTTTTCTTCAGGGAAGGGAGAGCAAAGTTGAATGGCATAGAAACAAACATAAAAATAATTTTAACTATGTACCTCTTCTAGTCGGCGAGGGTATAGATCTGTTCGATAATATGCAGTTGACATCAGCGTATTTGGGTTGTATGAACTGAAAAGACTGCGACAGGAAAAAGAGAAAGGAGATTCTATCAAAAAGAGTGCACATTGACAAACAGACATAGTTTAGAACAACAAACAAAACACGTATCATCTTCTGAATAAGAGAAGGCCAAGAGAGGAAAAAGAGGGTGATAGGCATGCAGAAGTTTTAGAATCCACAAGGCATAGTCTAATGCAACAGCAGGGATTACCAGTATTCAAGTACCCAATGACAGCTATCCTTTTCAAACTAGAGTATTCTGCATCTACTGTTGTTCTGACCATGCTGTAGAGTCCATATGTCATGTATGAATTGAGCAGGTAGGTTATCGAAGACATGAACCAGGCAAATCAATTATCATCTGAATAATCCTTTATAACACAGTAGTCTTTTTACAGTTCCAAGGTTTGCATAAAAAACTTCAATAATCCAAGTAGCATTTCTAAGTATACGGTAATTTCCACAACCAACCTAATAAGGTACATACTTGATATGGATATCTAAATTCCTTGAATGAGACTCCCCCAACGTAATTTTCTGACTCTTCCCACTTGACTTTTAAAAAATCTGTGTGGGCCAGACCACAGTCAGACCCTTGAACAGACAGACATTCTTCCTTCAAAATTTTCTGAATTATCCACGATTCTCCATTAAAGGACCATATTCTGATCCATGGCCATTCCAAAGCCATTCCTGTTTCTTCTTTGGTTTGCATCTTTAAAAAGATACCCTCTTTCTCAGTTACCTTTCTATGCAACTGGATGACTCTCCCTTTGACAATGAAGCAACTCATGCTACAAAGTTATATGTGGTGAAAAGTAGGGCTGGGTGCGAGTACGCACCCTATTCTCCAGACAGGAATAATCCACCTGTTTGAAGCATATATACAGACTTTTGCACTTGTATAGCCATAATTACAGTAACAAATGTAAAGCAAACAAGTAGTGGATGATAGGAATTTGATGTCAGTAGTGATACAATATATAATTCTCAAGAGAAGTGACTTACATTCTACAATATCAAGAAAAGCACCCAGTATTACACCTACATCTATGAAATGCAATTACCTGCCCAATGAGGCATTATCATACATGTTCACCCCCTCAAAAAATGCAAGAGTATAAAATGTGAATCGATCAATAACTGAAACGCCAACCTGTACCAGAGAAGGGAAGGAGGATGAAAAACCACACAATTTTTTGAATACAAGGAGACCATATTTGTCTCCCTTGTGAACAGAATAAGCATTTTAAATGAGGGATTTTCATTAAGTTAACACTTACATCAGCATCCAAGTGATGCGAGTATGAATTTTCTCCTTTCATGCTACTCCCAATTGTCAATACGCCAGGTGATTGAAGCTACAAGGCAAAATATATTTCACTTCTACCAAAATCCAAGTAAGAACATCTTATGCATTGAGTGGCCCTGATTTAAAAAGACATCCTAACCAGTAACCCCTTTTGTGAGGGATCAAAAAGAAGGCATCCCATAAAGAGTAGAAATGGATATCAAAGAACAAAATGAGTTTTCAGATGGTTATAAAGGTACTGACTACTGAGAAATTATAAAATAACGCATGGAATTTGAAAGTTTCCAATCTATAAGCTTACTCCAAAATATAGCTAACAGTTGGTATTTCCTCATTAACTTTTTATCAAGTTCAAAGAGCCAGCTGTCATCAAACATAATCTTTTTTATATATATAAAAGAAAGCATGCAACTCTGATTGCAAAAGCATTGAAATATGGGCATTTCTCAGAAATTTTTGGACATGTCTGATAGATATTGTGTCCCACATGGTTGGCAAATAGAATCTAAATACTGCCAGCAACTGATTCATTTCAGAAACTTATAAGCATTCATTATTCTATGATATTTTAGCACATTCAGGAGCAAAAAATATTCAGAATTTCCAGCCCAATCATGAATATTGATCCTCTCTGTGTATTAATTTGCAATAAAATGATGAATGAACCACACCTTCAACTGAGTTTTGTTGCATCAAGGAGTTTTCAAAAAGATTTATCTTTACCATCCTTAAGTCATGCCATGCAAATATATTGCAAGTGAAGATAGGCATTCCTAACCATTACACTTGGGAAGGTCAGATTATTCGGCATTTTGAAGGATAGAGGTGGCGAACATTTAAAATTTACCTAGAGATACTTACAGATAACTTAATTAATAAAACAAAAGTACAGATAGATTCAAAAGGAGACCAAGCAACATAAAACCAGAATTAGTTTCGTTAGATACTTCACGAATAATAGGAGAATGGACCAACATTGGTACGTTACATTGAATACTTCCTATGGTAATTGATATGGACTAACTATTTCGGGATGCTGCAAGAATATGAAGTAGCTATATGTCATTGGACACTTTGTTAGAAAAACATGACATTAATGATAAAAAGGCAAAAGTCACCTGCGAGAAAAGAGTAGCAGCTTGGCAAGTGTCAACCATTATTAGCAGCTCCTTGAATCTGAAATTGAACAATGGAGACATGACAAAGCATCATTGCAGAGGACCGGCAAACAAACTACCCATCAGTATGATACAATCAACAAGGAGTCCTGTGCATAAATGCCAGAGCACCAAACAGAGTGCTAAGATTCATAGCAGATATCCAGACAAATTAGATGGTTCCTAAGCCAATGTTGCATCATAAACAATTTTATTGTTTAACAAGACAACATTAACATGCAATGGAAAATCAAGGCAAATTTCTTTACCTACGCTTTTCTTTCATTTGTTTCACTGCATCAGCTAAATCATGACTTTGAAGTTCTTCTGAATCCTGAAATTTTAAAAACTCGTCTCCGCCATGCCCCGTCATGTACAGAAGTATGTGGCTTCCTTCATCACTAAGAAGACGTTTTGATCTTGGGACAGCTGTTTCATGACGTCCAGTCAGCACCCTCAGAAAATTTTCAACTGTTACTTCATAACCTCGATAATCTACCTGATGTTTAGAAGCTTGTACGATTAGACCACTACATTAAGTAGGTAAAATAACCTTAATTCTGTGAAACTCATATGCAAACCAGTCTGAAGAGAATATTTAGTTCAAACATTCTATCTACAAAGATCCTAGGAGAAAATTATCGATAGAACCCGACTTAAAATTGTTTAAAATATTGATACATTTTGAGATTAAAAATACTGAAACTTCTTTTTTCACAAGTCACTAGATTAATAAACACCAAGTTGGTGTCAAAATATATGTACATGGTGTGTATGTGACTATGCTTGAGTCATTTCATATCTTCCACAAGTTAGACCGACTATCCATACATCATGGCATTTTATCCTTACACCAAAATATAGTTGAAAAAAAGATCAATTAATTGTTTTTTACATTTTCTCATTATTGTAACTCCTATGCTGTTCATTCCATATACCCAGAAAAGACACGATTGTACGGTCTTCCATGCTGCCTTCCATTCATTAGCAATCCTCAAATTAAAGCGATCACCATGACTATCCACTACTATGCATCTTGATCATGATAGTAATAGCTAACTTTGATAATGCTAGATTAAATGTCAATAAAACTGAATGTCTCACAGAACTAACATTTGATTTGGAAGAACTACAGAAAGCCACAAGAGAGAGGAAGAATTTATACACCTCAACGTTATCTCCATAAAGGTTTAGCCTGTGATTTTCATTGTTGAAAACCTGTGCAGGGTATTTATTTCGAGTATTGCAAGCCATATCATCAGCCAACATCAGAATAATTCTTTCATCAGGTATGCCTAACCGTTTTACGGTTCTAACTCCAACAAACAAATAGAAAAGATATTAGAGTACAGTTAATGAATCTCAGAAATGGGAAACACACAATGAAAACAAAGATAATCTATGATGATCATAATGGTGCTTAAAAAGCAAAATTCCCACCTGTATAAAGACAAAGTGTTAGCCATGTGTCTGTAGTTAAACCTGAAGAGTAAAAACAAATAAGTCAAGAGTCTTGCTGACATAGAGCCTTCTTAATGATTTTTTTTTTCTGGATCGGTAAAGTAAGTATTTTATTGATGTATAGCAAAAAAAATAGTATTAAAAAGTTCTGATGAAACGTACATCCAAATGTGAACTTTACAATGTGGTAAGGAGCTAAGAAAGTCAACAATTGCCTCAGGATTTAAAATATAACTTGGAGCTTTGTTGAACCAAACTAAGCAAGGATAGACACTTAAGCTTAAGATTAATCATGTATTTCGGTTATCAAAAAGATCAATCATGTATTTCTTCTTGTTTTCAGAAACTCACTGTCGCCATATGACCCACCAAATTACCACGGAAATTGTCTTCTAAATGCTCCTGAACGATTTGTATAAATCCAGTTAATGCCAAGATAACAAGAAGTCCAAGGTGTTTTTGGGCCAAGCCAAAGTGATGTAAACTTGCAAAGTAAGAAGAGGTGATTCACTTCTTCCACCTCCTTTTCACAAAGATAGCATCTGCCTCTCTTTAGAAGGTTATGGTGAGGCATCTTCCATGAGCTCCGATCCAAGAGAAACATATGATTTTGTATGGAGACAGATTCTTCCATAAAATCTTCCAAGGAGACATGGATGGGGAAGGGTTGGTTAAGGCTGCATAACAGCTATTCAGAGAGGGATTCCATTATGATAGTGTTTCCAGATGATGGAATCACGTTGAGAAATCAGAGGAGGGAGAGGGGTTAGCTGATTCATCAAAAGCAAAAAAACATCAACCCATTTCCCAATCATTGAGGTTTCTCCTAAATGGAATGAACCACCCATGGTGTGACTGAAGTTTGGCTAAGATATAATGTTGCTTGAATGCACATCTAAAAAGGACAGGGAATCTGCTTACAAAGCAAAAATCTAATCTTTCTACAATCACCAACTTTTAAGGAGCATTGTAACCAAAATAGCTCCAAAAGGGCTCTAATATGCATCCTAGTGATAGCAAATGAACTTGACGCGATCCAATTGAACATAAGCAAACACAATAGAAATTCAGACTTCATAGTAAAAATTACAAAACATAATAAGATTAAAATCAAAATTACTTCAATAAACTGAATTCAAAGTTCCTATTTTACGAGGGTTTTTCAAGTTCCCTTACTCAGATTTCCCTTCCAGCCTAAACCCACCACGCATCTATCAATAAATTGCTAAAAACGCAGCAAAACCCATGTTTCTTTATGGGAAAAAGATTACCAGAAACGAGACGTGCAGACCAAAACAGCCCAATTGTTAGTATGCATCGTAGTGGTCGCAGATGAACTTGACGCGACCCCATAGCTCAGATAAGTAGAGAAAAGAAGAAAGCACAATACAAATTCAGATTTCATAGTGAAATCCATTTTCAAAGAGCTCATTCTTCCATCTCAGTTTTTACAACAAGCTGTTTTGCCTTACTATTGCAATTTCTCTTTTGTTTGATTGGGAAAGAAGAGAATTTAGGTGACATAGTTGAAATTTTTTGAAAGTGAATTAATTTTTTTATTTAAAAAATAAATTTTTTTAGAATACTCATTTATTCTTGAGTATTTTACTCTTGGTGTTCTATTTATTTTTCTTTGTCCAATTGGAATATATTCTCTATAGTTTCGTCCTTTGAATCGAATGATTGATTAGACTAATTAAGAGTATACGACTCAAGATATTTTCCTCTAATTTGTGTGATGAATATTAATTATTGTCAGAGCTATCTATCCTTATTTAAAGTGTCATTTGTTTATAGAGATAACATATAGCATAATATTTTTTTTAGTTTAAATATATTCAGATCAAAGAAAAATGTGAATTTGTCTGATAGAGATTAACTAGTAATAAAAACCACCTTGTTCAAAGTGTCATTTGTTTATAGAGGTAACATATAACATTAAAAAAAAATAAAAAATTATATCTTATTCTAGATAAATTTTGTGAATTTATGTGATCGAGATTAATGAGTGATACAGAACCACCCTTGTCCAAAGTGTCATTTGAGACCTTTTTGTTGAAACTACACTTGGTAACTTCTCTTGGTGTTTTAGTAGAAAGCACTAGAGTTTTATCTAATACACAATAATTAACTTAGATAAAATTACAACCACAAAATTGTTTAGTGCATAATAGGGGTGTATAAAATCGAACCGAAAACCAAATCAAACAGTAAATTGAGTCAAATCGGAAAAAAATCCGACTAGTGGTTTGGTTTGGTATTGAAAAAAAAAATTCAACTATATTTGGGTTGGTTTGGTTTCAACTAAAAAAAAACAACCCGACATTATATATATAATTTAAAATTTTATTTTATACGTAAAAATATTTACTTTGATATAATTTTTAAATATTTTTTATACTTTTTCATAGTTTTTATCTTTTAATATATTATTTCATGATTGAAAGTTAGAATTCTTAATGACCCAATAAAGAATTATAGTCCATAAATATTGATAATTATAATAAAGCTTAAATCAAAATCAAATTAATACTAACGCAAAAAGAAAATCAATTTAACACTAAGAATGACAATAATATTGAATCTTTGTTCTTTAGTTTTACATAGATTAAGACAATTAAAATACATAATCTAATTTTAATTTCCTTTAATATTTAGTCATATAACTAATACTTATTAAACTTATTTCAGCATGATTTAGTACTTTTAAATTATGATCATTTTCATTACGACTTATTAATTTACAATATTTGTTTTACGCAATTTCATTATTATTATTATTATTTTTGGATGTTTTAGTGTCATTAATCATATCATATTTTGTGTTATTTTCTTAAGAAACACTCAGATAGTTGTATTTTGATAGGACTAAAGAAATATTTGAAGTACAAGTAAACTATACGTTTGTACAAATACTTTACCGAAAAAACTCAAAAAAACCCAAAAATCCAAAAAAGCCGAAAAAACCCGAGGTTGAAAACCCCGAGTTTTATTGGTTTGGTTTGGTTTATAAATTTAAAAATCCGACACAAATGATTTGATTTGATATTTAAAAAACCGAACCAACCCGACCATGTACACCCCTAATACATAATAATGTCATAAATACATAATTTATGGTAATAATTTTAGTATAACTTACATAAATCTCATAGTGTAAGGATCTAAATTACAATCCATCCCTACTCTTTTTCAATTTACAAAAATCCCTTAAAATCAATGTTATTCGGATACATTAAAATTTAAATTTGATACATTAAAACAAATTTAGTTACACTTTTAAAGGAAAGAGAATATAAAATTGATTGTGAGTTCCCCAAATCACGCTAATCTATTTGATTTCAATCTCTTCCAAATCTTAACAGATTCAAATCACAATTTAAATTTTCTTCTCTCAATTCTCTTCCAAATCCGCCCACCTTCAATTCAAAATTCAAATTTTCTTCTCTCAATTCTATTCCAAATTCGTTTGGCTTCAAACAATTCAAATTTTCTTCTTTCAATTCTTACTCAAATCGTAATAGATTTAAAAAGTCGAAAACAATAGCCGATACATGATGAATACATTCAAGAATCTACAAAACCAAGGTGAGTTATGAACGATACATAAGTGATAGATTTCAAATTTCTTCTCCCAATTCATCAAAGATCCTTTCAATTTTGATTCAAAATTATCAAAAAAAATTGGAAAGATACACCATGAATGTTTTGATTTTGCAAAGACAATGAAGAATTTGGAAAAAAAAGATCTAACATTCAAGAATTTGGAAAAAATATGAGCCTCGATTTGCAATGTATAAAATAGATCAGAGCTTTAATTTCATAGTAGAATAGATCTGACTATCAGAATTCAGAGGTATGAAAATACATATATTGTGTTGTTAATTCATTTTTTTATTTGTGTTTTCGAGATTACTATACAATGTGATACTTTAATATTTATGTTTCTTGTATAAATTGACAAGTACTATCCTCCTATTAATTAGATACATTAAATAAGTAATTTTGCATTTAAAGTGTTTGCTTAGAGATGTTGTTAATGTGTGATACATGTAATATTAATTTAAATTATTGTATCATGACCAAATGTTTAGCATGATACATTATTATTTTTGTATCTTGTTATTTTTGTGAAATACTATACTTTATAGATGATACATTATACACGTAATTTGTATAAACATCAAAATATTCAAGAATGAGGGTATGTATCAGATTATAGTTATATTTTGTACCTGATACTAAGTATAAGTTTAGTTGTATCTTGGAATGTATCACTAATTTCTTTAATTTTAACAGGTTGTGCATAAATATGCAATTGTGGAAGATTTCAAGTTGATAAGATACATTTTTTTATATAATGTATTATTTTGTAGTTGATAATAATGTATCTGATACAATAAGGTTGTGAAAGAAAGGTGTATGTAAGCTGAAATAAATGGTATCTATTAATGTATCATTTTGTAGTTGATAATGTATCATTTTGTAGTTGATAATGTATTTAATACAATAAGATTATCAGTTTTTATGTATTTATGTATCAAGATACGTAATTTGATATACTGTGTTTTATCAAAATAAATGAGATATCTTGAAAATTAAGTATCAAATGCGTAGAACAAAAAATAAGTGTAGCAGTGATGTATCGAATCAGTAATAACACTAACAAAGACTCATTTAAGAATAAAAATAAACGAGATACATTGTGTTTTTGACAGTGATGATCGTGTAATGACAGATCCAACTTTTTTCTTTTTTTTTTTGAACGTTTTTTTCAATGGTAGATTTAGAACTCGGACATGTATAAACATTGTAAATCAAATACGATTTTCTAGTTTTTTTTATTTATAACATTAAATTTCTAACAATATGTATGAAATAATTAAAATATTATTTAAAAATAAAATAATCAAATACAAAAAAAAAATTCCTAATATAATTAAATGACAAAATATTTTTCCATAAATATAGTAATTTGTGATTGATAAGGTATATCAATCAATTGATTTTCTTTCTATTAGTTGGTTTTTATTTTTGTTGTTATCCTTCTTCCTATTTCTTTCTTC
>JAJOOS010011142.1:0-20768 GCA_029582725.1 Solanum chiquidenum | reverse complement strand
TCTCAAACAACAGCTCATTCCCACGCCTCCTCCTATTTTCAGCAAAACAAAAGCTTATCAGTCTTTGTACAGAAGTTGTTCATTCCATTCTCGTGTTTGATTTTTGTCTTCATTTTTCATTTGCTTCTCTCAATCACGTGAAGACTGCCAGGCACATCCAGAATTCCAACGTTTGAGTATGAATTATGTTGACCAACTTCAAATTTCAAACTCATATTCCTCAACTCGAAATCCCGCCCAAACGAAAGTGGAGAGTTCAAAACTCTTCTATAAATACCTACCCTGTTAGCCATTAATAGGGGGAGAGTTTTTGGTTGGCAAAAGAAATCACGAAAAAGACTTGAACATTCACAAAAAACACCACTCTTTTACATTCAATATTATCTTACGGAAATACCTCTTGATTACTCTCTGTTTACTTATCTTCGTCGGAGAAAGGAGAAATGAGCGTAGATCTTTGATTGACGATCCCGTTCACTGCTCCACAAGAGGTAAAATCTTAATCTTTTCCTCTTTATTAGTAGATGAACGTGTTGGGAAATATTATAGTTATATTAGAATAGTTGTGTAACTGAAACAGATTTTTTAATAAATGAGTTATATTCATGTAATGTGTCTATCTTTTATTTATATCCAAATATGACTTTAAGTTGTTCTTTTAGAAATCTTGCTGTTACAGAAGTTTTCTTTATATCCATAATGTGATTAGCATGTGAATTAATATGTGTACTATGAATGGTTTAGAATGTTGATTCTTGTTAGTATGTGATAAGAAAATATGACTTAATGTTTCTTTGTTTCTAAGTTAGGGATCTTTTATATACATTAAAGTAAAATGGTTTGATTATATTTATATGTAAGATTATGAAATCTGGATTAAAAAAAACTTTATTTTTGTTATCTTATCATTTGAGAGCAGTGGTTGTAATATATATCTTCTAGCTTAGAGAATTACTTAGTGTTTTTTCTTAGTAAAGGTTAGATCCTTTACGTTTTGGCAAATATGTGTTCTAATATGAGTTGATAAACTCTATTTTTATTTGTCATCTTTCATATTTTTCGTGTAGATGTTCTTCTCTAATTTACATTCTTATTTCCTATCTTATCTTTGTTTACATGTACACATCGGAGCCAAAGAGTTTCATTTTGAGACTCAACACTTTGCTTGCGGAATCTATGTGTCATTTACCCACCTATATGCTCGGAATTCACATGTCATCTACTCATCTCGACTTTCATTGCCTAAGCATGAATTGCGGAATATCACTATCTCTCGTGGAAGCCAAAAATGGCTTTTACTTTTTTTTATATTGATTTTGTTTACTCCTTAGTGTGATTAAGATCTCTTGTGTGATTAATTGTTTATGTCTATTTATTGTGTGTGATTGACTCTTAAGAAACAGGTTATCATAGCTAAGCTCTATATATTTGTTTTCAGCTAATAATAAGTTGTTACTTTTTCACATGGGTATAAATTTTTGGAATTTGGTTAAGATGCCCTTTTCATAAAAAATGAACTTGTTTTTTTTAAAGTAACATTTCTTTTAAAACAAAATGTAATCTTCATTTGGATACAAATGAGTTTGCACGTCTGCTTCAATCAAGAATAAAACAAATGTTTTCAAAAACTTTTAATTACAATTTGTCTTTAACAAGAAGGAATTTATATATATATATATATTCAGGTACCATTATTAAAGTTATTTGACATTTAACATTTAATTTGTAATTTTTACTTTCTTACACTTAGCCTAATTAATTAATCAAGTTCGCCCGGTTAACCATTTTTAATGGATCTTAAAGGATGCCTAACCCCTTCCCTTTAGATTAGTTGAATCCTTACCTAGAATCTCATGTTTAGTAGACCTTAAAATGAAGTTAACTTTAGACAATGATTTTAATCAATTTAGGTGCCCTAATTCACCGTAAATAATTAGGTGGCGACTTCTTGACTTAGTTAATTACTTTAGAAATCACCAAATATTGTACACTATTTTGACCCGGTTAAAATGGGGTATAACAATCATCACACTCAAGCTAATGTCTATACACTCATTTCTCAAGTCTTTTTCAATAGTTGCCAACCAATCTTACTATATAGTTGCATTCCATCACAAACTCTTATTACCCTTATGCTCAGTCAGCCCTGACTATCACCACAAAGTCAAACTTTCCATCAACACGACACCTCAAACTGATGTATACCAATCAAGTTCAAAGGACTAACCCAATTTTTATGTGCACTTTCTTACTAAAATAGTTCAATTACCTTCACCCAAGTATAATCAATGGGACTTTCTTTATCCATAAGCTTGTCATCCCGGTATTAATCCACCCCTTTATGGCTTAAAATAAACTCAACAAGCCTCATACTACCATCTTTCTTCATAACAAACAAGACAGGAACACCCCATGGGGAAGCACTAGGAGGGATGAAACCTTAATGAAGAAGCTCCTAGATTTGAGCTTTAGCTCTCTCAATTCTGACATCACAAGAATAGACTCAATAGAGGGGGATTCGACATCAACATCCCGAATATGAGTTAATCACGCCAAACAATCCCGCCCCACTAGTTTTCTACCCCGCACGACATATATGACCTTAGCTGACTTAGGTTTGTACCCTCTTCCCACTCTAACCTTTCCCTACCCGGGATCTCTAGAGTTATCGACTTAGCATTACCATTAAGCACAACATAATAGGGGGGAAACCAAGTCATGCCTAAGATTATACCAAGTCAGTCATATCCAGCAAACCAAATCAACCCAAATCTAAGAATCCACAAACACAACAGGACAACACGATATACATGGGTGACTATGACTGGCTCTTCAACACAATGTATATTCTCACAATCATACAACAAAAGGTGATTCATGGCAAACAATTATTCAATTATCTTCATTTACGATTAGGGTGATCAATAATGCAACATTCGCATACATATATGCATTAGAATGAGCAATTACAAACATATATCACACCAACATGAAATCACAACCATCACCTACCTCGAATCCAAGCTTGAATCCCCTAAGGCACTTGAATCTTCTCTTTTCAGATTCTTTTCACTTGTTCTAGGTCGATAAACAATTAATATACGCAAGGATCAACAATCAAAGGTCTAATTATACAGATTATAACAAACCCAATAACCTTAGACCAAACCCAAGATCCTATTTTCCATATTAGGGATTTTTCCACATAATTTCCAGATCAAAACCCTCCCCCATTTATAATCACCCATGAATTTACATTCTACGGATCAAAAAATGGATTCGGGGAGTTAAAACCTTACCTTTAGCCTTAAGAATGGCAAAAAACTATCAAGAAAGCACCTGGGGTCGTCTCTAAGCTCTCAAAGTCGAAACTTGCAGAATAAAACAATTTTGGGTTTATTTCCAACTTAAATTGCGATTGTCCCACTATGGCGGGCCCCAACCCGCCACAGCGGCCCCACCCTGGCAGGAATAATCCAGCCACAACGGCTTGAACGGAAACATAATGTCGAATTAAGGGCTCCAAACCCCCATTTCACAACACACCTTTATTCCATGACACTCAGAAAATATCCGTTCACGCTAAGATCAATTCTGGCAGTTCTACTCGCTCGAATTCAATTTCGTAAAGTCGTATGGGTTCTTTAATGCCTTAGCTATTTACTCACATAATCAATTTCATTATTACACTTCTCATTCATTACCAAATTTCCCTAGACTTTCCTGACTCCGATTTCGTCCAAATCTGGACTAGGCTAGGAAATTTCAAGTTACAACTCAAAAGTTTTTCTGATCCAATTCTTTCCCCATTGGCTTTTCCCTAACGACAGAATCAGGTCGTTACAATATAAATTTTAAAAAAATATTTAATATTTTGAAAGTAATTGATGGTGTTATACTAAAGAAATTTTCAAAGAAGAAAATTGAGAAAAATATTAATTTGACTCTCTAATTAAAGGCACTATGTAACCATGCATATATATGATAAAATTAAACTAACCATTGTAAAATATCAAAATTAAATTAATGAATATGTAAAATGAAATTATGTAAACTTGGAGAAAATAGTGTTATAATTTGTAATTTTGGCTTTTCTTTTAATAAAACAAATGGTAAACTACAATTGAATAACCTCTTTACTCTTAAAAATAAATTTATATAAAAATAATATAACATTAACATACAAGAAAAGTTCTATTCTAATAAATTTTAAAGAAGAATGTTCTAACCCCGCGAAGCGTGGGCACATTTACTAGTTCACATATAATTAATTGCGAGCTATCGTAATGAAGAAAAAGAATATTACTGCATATTTCCAAGAATAGTTGTCCACTATTTACTTGGCACACCTCTTAAGAAACTATAAATAGAAGGGTAATTTTACTATATCACCCTCTGAATATAATAAATACAATGTCTTGCAAAATATAATAGAAAAATGACTCTGATTAATGATAAGAGTAAATTAGGAACTAAGTGTAAAATTATCCATAGATTTCATAAAGTGGACAAGTATTGTTGGACGGAGGGAGTAGTGGTAAGATAAATGTGATAAGTGAATAACATGAAATCCTTCAAATTGGTAAATTCTTTTTATATTCCTATTGATATGTCACAATTTTAGATTTCACGTTCTTTAAGAAACTATGTAAATTTTCCATTGTATCATTATTTAGTGTTCTCTTGAAGTCAAACTTTCAATAAATAAAACATAAATTAATTTATTTTGATTAATTAAATCGACCAATGAACATGAATTAATTATTTAGTTTCTCTATGTTGGTCAAATTCATACTTTCAAGGTTAATAACTCTAAAGGGTAAATAGGAAGAATAATGTTATTTATGTATTGATTTATCAAATAACAAGTATTATGAAATATCTATTTTTAATAGGAACGGCATATAAATATGAAATGTCACGTATTAAGAAACATTATTTAGATCTTTGATATGTGTATTAATATCTTCTATATTCTCACATGCTTGTTGTTTATTATTGTTATACCTATTGAAATAAATTTTGTACTGTAAGTCCATTAGACAGTATTTTCAATATCATATGGAAAACAATCAACATATTTTAAACAATATCAATTTATCATCTCAAGCAACTAAGATTGCTAAATTAGAAAATGATTTACAAAACTGGAGTATACCAGAAGAACCTTTTAGAAAGATTTACCAGTTAGGTAATTTTAGTTGGATTACTCGTCATAATATTAAGACTTGTGAATCTACTATTGCTATAAATAAATCTTTAGAAGTTATTGTTTGCTTAAAGAAAATGATATAAATCATTATAAATCTGCATTTAATTATTTACACATTGGTTTAGTGCAAGTTGCTGTTAAGCCTTTGTTTAGAAGAGGACTTGATATTTATGTTTGTGTCATCCTTATAGATGGCAAATTTTTGAATTTTGATGATTCGTTGTTAGGAGTTTTGCAGAGTAACCTAGCAGATGGGCCAGTTTACTTTAATTGCTATCCTAACTTCTCGCTTGACATTAATGACCCTAATGTCATGAATTCTTTGACTCTTAACATCAAAACCAAAAAATTGAACAGTAAAGTCAATACTCGGTAAATAGCTATTATTTATCAAGTTATTACAGGCTTATGAAAACTACTCTTGCACCAAAAGCTTGTAATGAGAGTCCTAAAGGTAAGACTGTGCTTATGGAAGCCAACCATGAACATAGTTCTATCTTTATTCCTCGACTTCTAAATTGGAAAGATATACTCTCCAGCAATGATTGGCGTTGTGAAAACATAACCCAACATTTTGCATCTCATTCTGAGAGATCTCAGATTGAAAGAGTCGTTCAGTTTCCCGATGGGTCAATAGAACTCAAATTTATTGACAATTCTATTACGAGATCGTCCTCGTATCGAAGGTCATCCTGGTCTGGTCCTTCTAATTCTTGTCCCTCAAGACTTGTTCCCAGACCACCTTCTTCTTCAAAAACCCCGGAGGAAGTAGAAGATGAAAATATTTCCATCGTTGACAACTCAGTCGACAACAACAAAGGTAAAGTCACAGGAGTAGACTTTTCAAGAAATATTCCTAAAGTTTTTTTATCAGGATCTTCCTGGTAGCCCCTCAGCAAGTGAGATGGAACCACCAGAAGAAAAACCTGGATGGATTACAATGCTTAAAACAAGTAAAGCCTTTGAGCCTAATCCAAACGTATTGCATGAGCAATGGACTCACCCGGATAATCATGTAAAGAGAAAATGGTATGTTGATACTTTAACTCTTCCTCAAAGAGAATCTTTTAGAGATTTGTGGATGGCTGATATGAGAAGAATCAGTTGTGAAATCGAATTCTTTAAATGGTTTGAAATGACTGGTCAAATTGAAATTCAACTGAGTCATTACAGGTTATCATTAATAAATGGTATACTACTTCCAATAAGGTTGTTGAGTCTATTACTCCCCCACTTGAAGGAATTAACATCTTTGTTGCAGGAACGGTGATAAAGGCTTCTCCTTTCAAAGAAAGAAGTGATAAGTCTAGCACTATACTCACTATTGTAGACATTGATCGAGTAATAGAACAAAACAATTACTCAAACCAAATTCTTCATGTTATCTCTAGACAAATAGAAGATACCAAACCTACTCTCAGTAGAAGACCAACTCAGGCTTCTACTTCATCCAATCATAATATTGAACCTAACCCAGGATTCAAACTCCCAGAATTTTCCAAAGAAAAATTCCCTAAATTATCCGACACATTTAAAGTTACTGGAAATATCATTTATAAGATCAATGCCCAACTCAACAATTTCAACATCTCCAAAAAAGATGGAAAAACCCCAGACAAAATTTCTACCCTTCAGGAGAAATCTGTTTCAAACACTCACGATAAAAATATCCTTCTACAAAAGCTATCCAATGATTGTTTTCATAACATGAAAAAATACCATAACAAACCCTCTTTCCCAGACTTTAAGTATGAGGAAAATGCATTCTTATCCACTTCTTCTCATGAAGGAAGAAGTATTACTGAATGGAACATTGATGGTCTTGTAGAACATCAGATTTACAACAAACTCCATGAAATGGGAGTTGCCATCACTGCATATAAAATGCGAGGTTCAGCAGATAAAGAAGCTGCTACAATGATTGCTTCAGGTTTCACAGGAATGTTAAAACATTGGTGGGATAATTACTGCAATGATGAAACTAAGCATTTTATCATTAATGCTACAGCAACAAAAATAGTTGTTAAAACTAAAGAAAGCACTCAGTCCACTTCTCAGGTTATAAGGGAAGATGCATGTGCTACTCTCCTTTATCATATAGCTAAAAATACCATTGGCGAACCAAAGTTATTTCAGTCTAGGAGTCTCCAAATCTTGAATAATCTCAGTTGCCCTAATCTAGACGGATTCATCCACTAGAAACATGCCTTTCTCAACAAAGTCATGATCCATTCAGATTGTCACCTAGATTTTTGGAAAGAACGCTTCATTAGCGGTTTACCTCCTTTTTTTTTGCTGATAAAGTAAGGACAAAGATTCAAGATCGCAATGATGGTCGTATCCCTTACAACAGTCTAACTTATGGTGATTTGGTAAGCACCATAGGGCTTGAACCCTGCACAGATATTAAATTTGAGCATCAGCTTAAGAAGGAACAATCAACTTCTAGGAAAGAACTAAGAGAATTTTGTCGAGACTTTGACTTTATCACTCCCCCTGATAAGGCTAAAAAAGACAAAAAAGAAAAGAAGTTTCATCGTAAGAAATCTCGAAGAAGAGATGATTCTAGCAAACCTAGAAGAAAGAAATCCAGGGCCAAAAGGCCTAAAGATTCCAAAGTGGATGTTTGTTGGACATGTGGCAAAACCGGCCATAAAGGTAATGAATGCCGATCAGGAACCAAAAAGAAGAAAATCAATCTTCTTAATATTGATGAAGATACTAAAGGTAAGCTCATTGCTATACTTGATGAGCCCTTTTCTGATTCTTCAGGTACATCTGATGAATACAACGATGATGGAGACATTGATCTGGACTATGAATCAGATGCCAGCCAATCAGAAAAAGATTGCACATGTACTGAAGCATTTTTTCTTGCGACAGTACTCCTCAAACTATCAGAGTCCTTTTCGATCATTCGAAATAAGCTTTTTTTGATGTTATTCGGCATATAGCTGATGATGAGGCTAGGAATAGTTTCCTCCTAGAACTCAAAAATATCATTCTCAACACGGACAAACCAAAATCCCGTCCAGTCGTTGAACCATTCAGCATGAAGCAAATCATGAGTCGCTCAGATAGTCATTCTAAACCCTCCATATCCGATCTTCGTAGAGAAGTATCTAGTCTCAAGGAAGAGATTAAAGATATCAAATCTCAACTAGGAAAAGTCGAAATGGATGTTCTTACGGACCAGGTCTTCAAAAAGGCCACTCTATAGGAACCAGATTCAGACCATGAGTGCACACAAAACAATGACATTGACTCAATCAATAATGATCATTTGATTGAACCTCATGTCACCAATACCGATAACCATACTTCTACTTCGGTAGCTCCAGGTATAACAGTAATTTCGTCAATTAGACCTCAGAGTCATCATATTCCTATTAGAATCGTTATTAATAAACATTTTGTTATTAACAAAGTTGCTTTACTTGACAGTGGTGCAGATCGTAACTGCATAGTAAGAGGTATTATTCCTACTAAGTATTTGCAAAAAAGTACTTCAAAATTATACTCTGCTACAGAAGAACTTTTAAAAATTAATTATAAGCTTTCTAAAGCTCATATTTGCTATAATGATATTTGTTTAACAAATGATTTTGTGATAACCGAGGATATCAATGAATATATCATACTTGGAATACCTTTTATCACTCAGATAAAACCTTATTTTACTGATTTAGATGGTATTAATACTACTATACTTGGAAAATATTTACATTTTCCTTTTGTTAAAACTCTTTCTTAAGATGAAAGTAATTTCATTAGAGAAAATGCTGTTTTTTGTATTAATAACCTTTCACAACACATCACATTTTTGAAGGATGAAATTCGTGTTAAGAAAATCAAATAGATTTTAAAAACCCCGGAGATGGTTAATAAGATAGCCAATCTTCAAAAAAGATTTGAACAAGAAATATGTTCTGATTTTCCAATTGCTTTTTGGGAACGCAAGAAACATATTGTAGACTTACCATACATTGAAAGATTCAATGAACAGGCTATTACCACTAAGGCAAAGCCTATTCAGATGAATCATGAAATGATGGAATTTTGTAAGAAAGAGATTGAGACTCTTTTAAAAAACAAGATTATCAGGGTTTCTAAATCACCTTGGAGTTGTTCTGCTTTCTATGTTAATAAAAATGCAGAGAAAGAAAGAGGAGCACCAAGACTGGTTATCAATTATAAACCTTTAAACTCCATTTTAAAATGTATCAGGTACCCCATACCTAACAAAAGAGATCTTTTGGAAAGGACTTTTAAAGCTAATGTTTATAGCAAATTTGATATGAAATCAGGTTTCTGGAAAATTCAGATTTCTAAAAAAGATAAGTACAAAACTGCTTTCAACGTCCCATTTGGACAGTATGAATGGAATGTAATGCCTTTTGGGCTCAAGAACTCCCCTTCTGAATTTCAAAACATTATGAATTCCATTTTTAATGATTATTCCTATATGTCTATAGTTTATATAGATGATGTACTAATTTTCTCTGAAAACATTGATACCCATTTCAAACACCTGAACACTTTCTTCAAAATTGTTAAGAATAATGGGTTAGTTGTTAGTGCCAAGAAAATGGTACTCTTTCAAACTACCATCAGGTTTTTAGGTAATGATTTTTATCAAGGTACTTACAAACCTATTTGCAGAGTCATTGAGTTCTCCTCCAAATTTCCTAATGACATTCCTGACAAAACCCTACTCCAGAGATTTCTAGGAAGCTTAAATTGCGTAGCTGATTTTATCCCCAAAGTCAGGCACGTTTGTGAACCTTTGTATAAAAGACTTAGGAAAAACCCAGTCCCTTGGAGTTCTGAACAAACCCAAGCTGTCATTAGAGTCAAAGCTCTAGTCCAATATATTCCATGTCTAGGAATCCCTAACCCCGATGCATTTATGATTGTTGAGACTGACGCATCTGATGCAGGTTATGGTGGAATTCTTAAACAAAAAGTAGATCTTGAATCTACAGAGCAACTTGTTCGTTTTACATCCGAAATCTGGAATTCCGCTCAAAAAAAGTATTCACCAGTTAAAAAGGAAATTTTGTCTATAGTGCTATGTATCACTAAGTTTCAAGATGACCTTATCAATAATTTTTTTTTATTAAGAGTAGATTGTAAATCTGCTAAAGAAATCTTGCAAAAAGATGTTAAAAATCTTGTTTCAAAACAAATATTTGCTAGATGGCAAGCTCTACTATCTAGCTTTGATTTTAAAATTGATTTTATCAAAGGAGAAGATGATTCTCTACCCGATTTTCTAACTCGTGAATTCTTGCAGGGAAAGCATGAGGCCATTTAGACCTATCACTCCTTCCAAAGGAGACAATCTCCCAAAAGCAAAAATGGCTAAACCATTTATCCATCCCCCTTTAACCCCAGCAAAAGCTGAAGCCTCTCAGAGGCCTGAACTAACCTTTCAAAACAAGTTCACAGCACTAGCCGATTATCCACGGCTACCATTTCCTTCACAACCACAGCCTCTGAAGCTGCTTTGTCCACCTCAACCAAAACTGATTAACCTAAAACCTATAAACCCCTTTGAACAAGGAGCATTTTCCAGCTCCATTCAAACAAAAGAAAGTTACACAATAAAAGCAGCCGAGTCTTTCGCTCAAGCTGTTAACCCTGAGTTAACCAAAACCATCCCTTCCAAATCAATTCCAAAAGAAGAATCTTTTGATTTTATTGTTTCACAGGTATTGCCGATAATGGCTCTCAACAAAGAATATGGAAATGTAGATACAGGTGTCCTGATCAAACCATGTTATACATATTCCAATTATGTGGATACAGAAAATCCATTAAAAACCAGGAGATTCTATGAAGCCATTCTTACTGATACAGATTCAATAGAAATTGAGCATTCTAGAGATGCAAATAATCTTATTAATTATTCAAGGTTTACTATCAAGAAAATCTTGGATCCATTTAAATGGTTTGCAGACCATCTACATACTCCCATTGTTTTGACGATGCCTCACAAACCACAAACTTATAATTGGTACGATTATAAGGCAGCATGGATGAATTTCCTTTATTTGAGACCAAGGCATACTTGGTTCGTAAAGTATAGTCCAAGCATTTTCAAGGCCCCCATCCCCCGATGGTTCTATGAATGGTGGAACTTATTCGGAGAAATTGAGAAAATTCTCCCCCAACAATTTCTCAACAGGTTTGAAGATTTCCAAACCAAAGAAGAAATTACTACTCTACCAGCGCATATTAAATTATGCAAATGTTATATTCAGAAAAGGATATCTTATATTATTTCTTGGAATTTCTCCAAGAATGATTTTGAACGAATCCAATATTTGTGTAAACAAATTCAAGTCAAAGGTTCGATTCTCAAACAACCAAATACTAAGGCCCAAGAGAAGGAAAAATCTTCTGCGAAGAGTTCATCCAAAGCAACTCTCAAACAAAAATTGAAAGAAGCATTGGATAACATAGATAAGTATGAAGAACATCAAATTATGAAAATGATTGAAGACGCCGCTTCCACAGAAAGCAGCAAGTGAAGACAATGGTGACATGTGTGATCCCAAAGGTTTAGCTTTGGCTTACATGGATCCTGATTATGAATAGAAAAAGGAC
Organism: Solanum chiquidenum; assembly: GCA_029582725.1. Taxonomy (NCBI): domain Eukaryota; kingdom Viridiplantae; phylum Streptophyta; class Magnoliopsida; order Solanales; family Solanaceae; genus Solanum; species Solanum chiquidenum. Next base: position 8,944 of record JAJOOS010011142.1, on the reverse strand, counting down.
CCTTGTGAAAAAATAGAGGCAAAGCCGGAATTATTTTTCCATATAAGTGGAATTTCACTATTCTAAACTAGCATCCAATGAGAAGCTAAAAGACAAACCATTCACTCCATTATCTCTGAAGATAACAAGACTTCTTAAAAAAAGATTCCCATTCAGTCACTTCAGCAAAAAGAAACGGACCCTCATGTTTCCATTAAGCAAAAGAGATTCCCCATTATCTCTACTTTATCAAAAGAAGTAGGACCCTCTACTATTGTCGGTAAAATCCTAGTCATCCATTTGTATGCTTAAAATGAAAAAGCAACTACTCCCCATCCTATATAAGGAGGCCTTCATTAGTGTTTAGAGGCATCAGAAAATTTCCAATATTATTCTGAAAACCTCTCTTTTGTAATTTATATAATCCTTACTATTTCAATTTTATTTACTCTTTTGTTTCTACACTATTTTTATTCTATAGTTTTGCCATTTACATAACATACAATTCCTATTAGTTGAGAAATGATAAATACTTGATGGCTAAGCAAATGCCACTACCCAAAAAACTAACAAAACGAATGATTATTTTTTTTAGATGAAGTAGACCATACATGTCTTTATTGCATATATAAAATCATTATACATAGCCTAATCTGACCCAGGCCCAATAACAATATAGAAAAAGGAAATAACAAAAAAAGAAACAAATTCAGTCCAGGACCTGAAATGTCCAGACATCAAAGAAATAAAAGGGAAAATAAAATCGATTCATCTCTTCCTCACAACACCGTCGAAATAGCCATGGTCCTCGATTGAGAGAGCGTCGATTAGCTGGAGAGACATCAAGAGCTTCAAATTCAGTATCCAACTCCAATCCAAGACTTGAAAGTTATCGAGCTTAAGGTGCTTTCACCTAAGACATTCCAAGTCTCACGAATGCCATGAAAACAATCTTAGTGAAGACTTCTTCCACTCTACAACGGCAGATCTGGTGAGTTGGCTGATTATGAAGCTTTTGTTGTCCAAAAATCAAAGAGCTGATGGTAAATCTCCATCATCCTGCCCCTTTTGAGTGCAGATTCTCCAGTTGGACTCATGCCTCTCCATTGCCTGCATATCCCTAGAATTCCAAAAGGGTAAGTTTTTGTTCTTCACGATCCATTTCTGTTTTGCTGATTTCATTTTGATTATTGTCATGCCCTCATCTACCTGCTATTTCAGAACAATGTTTCGCCATCTTCCTCGACTCTCAGTAGCTTGAGCTTAAAAACTGATACCATTGCTTGAAATTCAATATAGATAGGTACTTTATTATTCTCTAAATGTTCTTCTTTCTTGTCACTGATGCATCTGCTTGTAAGTTCCAATGTCTGCTATGTGAATTCACTATTATAATATTATTTTCTTGTGATCTTCTTTGCAAAAATCTCAATTTTGGTATCTTCGTATCCGAAGGCTAGGAAGTTTTGATTTCTCTGTATTGATGATGCCTCTAGCCTCACTTGGTATATCCTGAAAATTTGAGTATGTTAGTCTTTGAGTACCTACAAAACAGAAAATGTGGTTAGTGAAAAAGTCAACCAACTGATTTCCTTCTTTGAGTATATGTTCCACTATCACTTCTTTGTCCTTCATAAGCATCTTGATCCTCTCGATCTCCATCAGTATGACCCAATGGATTTCCCAAATTCCATCCAAAACATTCTTCAGAGAAAGAGATTCAATTTCAAGTATAACATGGAAAGATTATGTTGTACACAGAACTCCAGACCCAATCTTAATGCCATCACTCCTGCCACTAGATTAGTACCATCAAATAATCTCCTGACTTCAACATAAATTAAATTTCCTTCTCTATTTGTGATACAAAAAGGTCCAGAACTTGGGCTTGGATTTCCTTTAGATGCACCATCAAAGTTGCATTTAAAGGATCCCATCTCTGGAGGATTCCACACTAATGTTCTGCAACCAAGAGTGAGAGTGTACTCCTCAAAGAAATTTACCAACCCAAGCCAAGATGTTGGTAAATTTTTGAGCCAAGGGTAGTTATACTTAGCTAATGGAAATAAATTTCTGTTTATTTCTATTTCCATACTCACATATGTCATTCTTCCTTCATGATTAATGGTGTTTCTCCTCTTCCAAATCTGCCATAAGATAAATAAAGGAACTACATTGAAGAATATTTGCAACTTAAGGTGTTCTTTCTGCATTCAACCATTTCATTACAGAATCCCTTAATTGCGAAAAAGGACCATTAATTCCCCCTGTAGCTACAAATTTGCCCCTTAGCCTATTATCAATTGGACACTTAATGAATAAATATTCAATTGTTTCCCTCTCATTCTCATCACAACATTTACATAGCACTTCATCACCTATCTGGTGTCTTACAAGCACTTCCCCAATAGGAATTCTCTTCATCCACAACCTCCAAATCAAAAAGGATACTTTGAAGTTCAATAGTCACAACCTTAAAATTCTGGATTCTCAAATTTAACTAACTTTAATGATAAAATTAATAAAGAAAATTACTCCTTATTAAGTTATTAAATATAGAAAAATACAAACCTATGAAGAAAGCTTCAGAAATACGCTTAAATGACATTTTATGGCATATATATTATAAAATCCCGATAAATGATTTGATATTAATAAAACGTGAATTTAATACGATATTAATTGTTGATTTATTACTTATTTAAAATATAATTATCAAAGTCAAATAAGATGGTTTATCTGTGAATTTTGTTTGATATTTAATTTTGTTCAACATAAAATTTTGATTTCTTAAACATCATCATGAAGCAATTTAAAATGATAAATGGGTTATTTATTAAAATATAACTTGAATTAGTGATGTTTCATATAAATTGATGAGATCTGTTTTCTACACCTCTATTAAGTAAAGGGTAACTTAAAGAAATCCCATCAGTTTAGGAACTAATTATTTGGATATACGCTAGTTTACAATATTATGAATTATATCAAATTTTGGACTTGAGATACATATATGTGGTGCGTCCAGATATGTTCAGATACATGTATGTCGGATACATGAGGACGAAATTAGGTGTAATTTGTTCTGGATACATTGTATCTGAGTGGATTCACATGTATTTGGGATACATACAACAAATCCCGCTCACCTCTCTCCTTTTTCGCCGTCACTCTGCTAGCTCGCTCGCGTATCTGGTATCTCTGATACATGTAATTAGTGTTAAAGGCATGTATCTAGTGTAATTCACATGAATGTGGAATACATAGAAAAATCTCACTCGTCTCTCGCCCTATTTGTCACGACCCGATCCTACACCCTAGACGTGGCCGGCACTCGAGAACTATTGTTGGTCCCCAAGCGAACCCTCATCCTGACTGGCTACAAGCAGAAGACTAACTCAAGTATACAAAAACTTAAAACTAAAATAATTTCAATAAACTCAAAAACTCAACCTTTTTAAAAGTTTGTACAATACTCTAAATAAAAGTAAATACAGAAACTCCTCAACTCTGTCTATCTATGAAGCCTCTACTATTACAGAAGGATATCGGGCCAAGACCTACGACATCTCAAAACTACTAAATGTAAGATAAAGGTGAAGTCCTCAGGAATATAAGAAGGCTCACCAAAGCTGACTGGAATATCACGTGACCTCAATGAAACGCCTGTTGATGATCCTGAGTACCTGTTTCTGGATCATGAAACGATGCAGGCCAAATGGCTCAGTACATGAAATGTACGAGCATGTAAGGGGAATTCTAAAGCATAAACATAATCTTGAATTGATGGAAAAGAAACATACTTACCTCTTCTCAACTCACTCAACTCAATGAAACATAGTTCAACTCAACTCAGAGAAACATAGTTCAACTCAACTCAAAGAAAATAGGGCTCAACTCAATAACAGGATATTCAACTCAGTGAAACATAGTTCAACTCAACTCAGATAAATAAGGCTCAACTAAAAAATAAGATATTCAACTTTGGATACTCAATTCTGGATAAAGCAACAATAAAAGATGCAATATATGAAAAGCTTTTAAAACAGTAGATAGCAACTCAATGTATTGAAGAATACAATAATAACTCAATTTGTATATAAAAATACAAGATAACTCTGTGGGAGATTCTCTAACCGACAACCATCACTATGAGATATATGATGATACATCGTCTAGCGTACGCTTCCAGAACTGTCCTATACTTTGTCGGGGTATAGAACCTACTACTAAGTGGATCCACTAGTCTATGTTAAAAAGCAATAAGAAATCATCTAAAAAGTATGACCCTTTCTACCCACGTTGGCTACATGGTTTATGGGGGCTGTGAGTTGTTAGAACTCTCCCCCATATCGATGCTCAATACTACTCCCAAAATATATCTAGCTCATATGTTTAAAAACATAACTCTTTTTGTATTTTGAGATTATTACTCAAAAATCTTTCTCTTAAAAGAAATGGTACTCAAACTGCTCAAAACTCTTTTGGAAATCTCAATTTCCTCCTCTTTTAAATGTGAAAACATTTACTCTTGGTAATACTTAGTTCCCATATATTCATTTTAAAAAAATAAACTCAATGCTACTCTTTCTCAAACTCAGGTGCTCAAGTCTTAAAACAAGTTTAAAGTGATTGTAAAAGACTTCTCAAAATAGGGTTCATGCCGAATTATGGGCGTGAACGACTCAATTCAAGGTTTTTAATAACTATACATAGAACTCAATACTCTGAACTCAACAATTCCAAAACTCAAAAACACAATGATACTACTCATCTCGAGAATGCTCGACTCAGAGGGTTCATGCGGAATTATGGGCATGAACAACTCAACTCAAGGACTTCATGATACTATTCATTTCAAGAATGCTCAACTCATAGGGTTCATGCGGAATTATGGGGATGAACAACTCAACTCAAGGACCTTCATGGATAACACCTAATAGTCCCATGACTAGGAATATAACCTCAAAGGGGTTAGGAACTCAATACTTAAGACTTAGAACTTGAAGATACTACTCCTCTCAAAGATACTCAACTTATGGAGTTCATGCGGAATTTATGGGCATGAACGACTCGACTCAAGGGTCTACATAACAATATGGAACTCATGTACACGACTTTTATCATTCTCATACTTACTTCCTCAAAACTTAGTTCAAATCGATAGTTGATCTTAAAGGATTCACGATTTAACTCAAAGACTTTCTTGAACTGTTCTCCTAACCCTTTCTTGAATTTGAATTATGAATTCAAGACTTATGATTCATGATATGAACGATATCGATGATAATGTAGACTCATAAATACATTCTCCTCATTCTCATACTCACTTACTCGAGTCTTGATACAAGTTATTAGAAGTTGTAGAAGACTCCTCAAAAGGACTCAAAAGGACTTTCTCGAAATATTCAGAAAAACTCTCAAGACTTAACTCTTAACTCTACCTTGAATTTGAATTATGAATTATGAATTCAAGGTTATGAATGATTTCTAGGTGTTTAAAAGTAATTTAGAGTGTTTAGAATCAATAGGGATTGAAGGAACCATTTTAAAGAACTCAGATGGGCAAAACGACGGAGAAAAGGTGAGGGGCAGGCGACCCTGGCGCACTGAGTGGTGCAGGGCGCTAACCTTCTACCTACAGACACTCTCTACTGGAGTAATGGTGGGGCGGCGCGCCAGCCTATTCCCAGAAAACCCCGACGAATTTCTTTGCTCGTTTTCTCACCCTAGTTCGCCTAGATTCAAATGGTTTCTTCCCCCACTCACTTAGATTTGAATATCCAACCTAAGTGTACACTAATCTACTCAAAACAACCCTCAAATCACTAACTTTCATCTGAAGAATTCCTCAAAACCTCAACAAAACAAGATTTAGAATGAAACCTCAAGAACACTTATCAAGAACTCATCGAGAACTTAAATTGCTCAATATTTATGAATAGATTCGCAAAAGAAACTCATGATTGGCGTGTGGGTGAACGAACCTAACACTATAGAAGCTTACATACCTCAAAGAACTAGGTTCTTGGTGAAATCTTGAATTTCTTGAACAAATGCTTGGAACTTTGAACTTTTTCTCCTCCTTTCTCTTCTTTATCTTTCTTCTAAAACCCTAAGCATAATTAGAATTTGTGAAAACTGAACCAAATCATATTTCGTTTTAATCTGATTGGGTAAGGAAAAGATCAAAATACCCATCATATTTTTGGGTAACTTTCCCTAAATGGACAGCCTAACTTCAAAAAGGCATATCACCCTCATATGAGCTTGAAAATTAGCAAACTTGGTGGCGTTGGAGAGAGGACTCAGAGATCTTTCATTTGATATCTTTATCAGTTTCCTAATGTACCGAAAGTTATGGTCGTTTGAAGTTGACCCAAAACTTAGAAGAACTTAGGAATGACTTGAATGAATTCTCTTTAATTCTTTTTGGAACTCAAGGTGCTATATCTAGTGGTCTAACCTTGACACTTAAGAAATTTTAAATTCCTTGGTAAAATCTTACTCACAACAAAAAATGGTTTAAGTCTTAGCTCAAAAAAAATCCGGGGTGTTACACTATTTCAGTGAATCTGGTAGCAAAAAATATGTAGCTAGGTGTATCTGACTTATAATATGGTATGAAATTATTAATTAGTGTGACAGTATGTAATTATTTTAAATTATAGGGAGAATTAATAATTATGATAGAAATGTTTGTGTAATTAGGTAGTCTTCTTTAAGTATAATCATTAATGATTATGAAAAATAGATATAAGAAATCTAATATCATAAAGAAGTAATTAAATTGGTCAAATCACTTACCATATGGCCAAGCTTGCGACTATAAATAAAGGTGAAGATACATGGTTTTTGAGATAAAAATAAACATCACAATATTATATTCCTTCATAGAAGAGGATCTATTATTTGTCAAAGAGGTGCCAAGAATTTTTGGTTTGGTTCAACGAAAATTGTGTTATTATTAATAGGTACACTTGATGGTCATGTTACTATTTAATTTTTTCGTTGGTATCAAAGCTCAAATTTTATTTTTATTATTATTTTTAGTTTATCATTACAATTTTATTTTTAGTTTTATCACTTTTTTATACATAATTTGTCACGACCCAAATCGAGTCGTGAGTGGCACCCACACTTAACCTCCTAAGTGGGCGAACCAAGGAATCCAAACCCCAACATATATCAATAATTCAACTACGAATAACTATAAAAATGCGGAAGCTTAAAACTTATTAAAGTAACCAATCAAATCAACCTCTAAAGTCTATTACACATTATACCCAAAAACCTGAAAGTCATCACATCAAGGACATCTAATCTCCAAATACTAAGTCTAAGAGTATCAAAGACACCAAAATAAATGAAATAAATGGTTTATGTCCGAAAACTAAGGACATCATGTCATGACCGAGAGATTCCAACACGAGCTTAAATGAATAGCTCACCATGAAACCGGATATGCTGGAGACTGGCTAGAGCTGAGGGTGAGTCAAAGTCGCTGGTACACTCGCTGCACTCCATAAAAGGAAAACAAAGAAAAACACAAGTAGGGCTCAGTACGGGGCAACATGTACTGAGTAGGTATCATCAGCCAACCAAAACTAGAAACTAACATACAATGAATAATAGTATAAAATCAACTATGACACTTAGCAGGTGGCAAGCAACAAACATATGAACCAGTGTCAACAACATTAAAGTAAGTACATAATCAATCAACAATATCAAGATCACACATGAGGACTCATGCCTCCAAACCAAACTAATTTGGAAATTGAGTTCTTTTTGATTGAGTACATTAAGTTAATTCAATCTTTTTCCCTTAATGTTACCGTGTCGGAACGTGACACTCCGATCCAATTATACCGTGTCGGAACGTGAAACTCCGATTCAATTATACCGTGTCGGAACGTGACACTCCGATTCAATTATATCGTGTCGGAACGTGACACTCCGATCCAATAATACCGTGTCGGAACGTGACACTCCGATCCAATTATACCGTGTCGGAACGTGACACTCCGATTCAATTATACCGTGTCGGAACGTGACACTCCGATCCAATAATATCATTAATTTATTTCATCAAGCCTTCTTTATTCAAGTCATCACTTTGATAGAGAGGGTTTCAGATTATAAATTTCACGGTCTCAGGATTTTAGACCAATCACAAACCACACAACCACACAAAACCACACAATCAAGTACATAGAGAACTTCACAATATCACTCAATACATATCAGTCACTATTAAGAGTCTAACTATCGAAATAGAATAAACCATAACCTACCTCCACCAAAGAACCGAAGTCAAGCAAACTACTTCTCCAATGCTTTTCCCTTCCTCAATGCCTTCGAACCTTTCCAATCTATAAAGTATATGTGCATAATTTGTAACTTGACGAGTCTATAAACACTCATATTATTATATGTCTAATCTAGATCCAAAAACCCACCTAATTCTATAATCAATTTTCTACAGTTCAAACCTAACGGTAAGTCTTAATTCCTCCAATTGAGATATTAAAATAATATAATGTACCTAATATTTAATTACGTATCTCAATATATTAAACCTTAAATCACAACTTGATAATTTTAAGAAGATAAGGACCAAACCCACATATTACAATTGACCGTAGCATTATTGTGTAAGGATGATGGCTGGAAGTCTAATGTAACCTCCCACATACATGGATTCTATATTTTTCCAAGTATCCTATTGCCATTAACCAATCAGTGAATCAAATGCATGCATATTATCGCTACACCTTTCCACTTCATAATTTCTTTAATCCACTAACAACTATCCATGCAATTAAATAATTACCACCCCCACTTTCATTCAAAAACTCAATTTTCCGGTCCATAAAACCAACTCCTGTAACACCATATGCACATATATAAATTTAGCAGTAATTTCCTTACCCTTAACAATTCACATCATTATCTTGAAGTT
>JAJOOS010011141.1:0-26722 GCA_029582725.1 Solanum chiquidenum | reverse complement strand
AACGAAAATATATGTATATATACAATTTTCTCTCGCTTTATACAAACACAAACGCACTTTATACACTTGCGTTTGTATAAAAAATGAGAGAGGCGAGGGAGAGAACGAGAGTGGCGAGCGAGATTCACCAGAAGAGAGGTGAAACAACAACAGTTTGCTATGGGGTACAATTAAATCAAACTATATTTATAGCATTTAATTTGAATTAATAGTTTGCTATTATATACAATTTTCCCTACAAAAAAAACCTACATCTCTTTGCATTCTTTACTAATCTTTTATCTCTGTTTTAATGTTTTTCCTTTATTCATTTATTTATTTATCAATCAATTAATTTTATTTAATAATAATAAAAATAAATATATTTACTATATCAAATTATATTTCATGAGCTACAAACAATCTTTATCTATTTGCATCTCTCTACTTAAAATAACATGTATTCTCTATTTTCTTATATCTAATTTTCATGACTTAATCCATATAAATCAGTCATCTATAGAGTTATAGAATACTCATTTTCATTTTCTCTTTTTTTTTTTTTATCAATATATTTGTTCTCCTTTATTTATTCATAATTTCCCCCCTCAACTTTTTATATCAATCATGTGGTTAATAGCTAAAAGAGTTATGTCATAAAAAAAATAATGTGATAATTTATGATCATCACTTTAATGAAGATTATAGATATATTATTTAGAACTTCGTGTCATAACAGCCAAAAACAAGTTTATCAAGATGAAGAATAAAGTTTAATGACAATGTAAAAATACATCAAAGTTAGATAGTCAAGTTCATCAAGATATGAAGAAGAAAGTTTAATGATGGTAACGAAGATTCATAAGGAGATATGGCTAAATTAGCTTAATAAAGTTAAAGTTTAAATATTTACAAATATATAGATATGCTCTTATTGTTTCTCTATGACCAGTATTTTTATTTATCCTTTTTCTCAAAATTTTAAATTTTTTTCTTTATTTCTTGACATAATTATCTAAATATCTCTTATCCATTTATTAATTACCTACAATTAAAAAGGATAATAAAAAGTTTTACAAAAAAAATATTTATTATTGTACTAATAGAGAATGAAGAGTTGCAACAATTATCAATAACTTATTGTAATTTGTAATCAATCAATTTAAGAAATATAAAAATAAATTTCCGATATACATAATTTTCTTTTTGCTCCTTTTCTGATCTTTTACTTTCTTAACAATATCTAAATATAATCCCCCACCCTCCACCCCATGGATTTCAATTACAAATCATTTGTTATAACCTTTAAATAACATACTAAAATCTACATGATAATTTTTTGAGCAACTTTTACATATAGCAAACAAAAAAATCATATTTGTATGCTATAACAAAGTTTGCATAATTGCACTCCATAGCAAACATATATATGTATAATTCGTTATACATATACAATTGAAAGCTATGTCTATTTCGCTATACATATATACAAAAAGAAGCAATTGTACAATTCGTTGGCTCCTCTTCAGATTTGTATAATTTCGCTGGCAGGCCATTTGTATAAATTGTTGTTAGCCTCTCGTTTGTATAGATCGTTGACAAAAATATTTGTATATCAAAAACCTCTCTCTCTTTTGCTTTATACAAACATAAATTATACATTATACAAACATAAATTATACATTATATTTGTATAATTTGTGTTTGTATAAAACAAGAAAGAGAGAAAGGCAAAAGATAACTGGGCAGAGAAATATTTGTATTGTATAATTATAAGTGTATAAGACGAATGTATATGTATTTGCATGTGTATATATAATTTTCTTTCGCTTTATACAAACATAAATTTTACATTATATTGTATAATCTGTGTTTGTATAAAACGAGAAAGAGAGAAAGGCAAAAGAGAACTGGGCAGGGGAATATTTTTATTGTATAATTATAAGTGTATAGGACGAATATATATGTATTTGCATGTGTATATACAATTTTCTCTCGCTTTATACAAATAGAAACACAATTTATACAATTTTGTTGTATAAAGCGAGAGAGGCGAGCACAGAGGGAGCGAGTGAGAATCTGGATGGAGAGAGGCGACTGGCAAACGTTTGCTACGTGGTGCAATTAAATCAAACAATAGCTACTCCATTTATTTTAGATTATAAATTTTCCATTCTGTACAATTATCCCTAATTTTTTTAAGTCCCTTAAATTGTCAACCATTATTATAATTTTGGCTTAGAGTTTATTTACTTAATTTTTTTTCCAAATTTTCTTATTTCTCTATTTTTATTATAGAATAATAAATATGTCAATTAACCGTTTATCATATTCGTTAAAAATGTAAAATTTGATGGTCCTTCTTTTCATTACTCCCCATAATTCTTTATCATCATAACCCCTAAAATAATTAATAGTCGTGACATTATTTCGGTATTCATATTGTAGTAAACCTTTTAACTTATTATATTTTTGATACGTACTTCTTATATTTATGTTTTAGTTTGACTTGACTAATAAAATGAAGATTATTGAATGACGATCGGCTTATAGAAATAAATGTTGACAATAGCTCAAAAATTTGTGCATTAATTTCATGTTTTTTTATTTATTTGTTGGAAGTCATATAACTACTAGCCAACCATTTTCCCTTAAAAGTATCTTTTCTATCTATATTTTATTTTATTTAACCGCGTGAAGCACGAATAAATTCACTAGTTGAGAATAATTCTCGTATATCGCTAAAAAATATCCGGAAAACAAATCGGATCCGGGTTTTGCTAAGGTACTGGTTGAAAGCCCAATTCGGAGTTGATCAGTTTAATCGGGTCACGAACCTTTGCCAGTAGCCACCCTCAGTGAGGGTTTAAACTTGCATCAAAACCCTAGCGTTCTTTTTACCCCAATTCAAACCGCTTCACTTGCTCCCATCAACTTGTAGCAGCATAGCCATGGCAGAAACAGAGCTTGAAGCCGCCGTCGCGCCCGCCGTTGAAGCCGTAGTAGAGGCCGAGAAAGAGGACACTTCGGCTCAGGACATGGATGTCGAAGCTCTAGCCGCTGATGATACGGAAGATAACGGAGGGTCGAAGCGTCCAAGGGAGGAGGAAAACGAGCCGGAGAATGAAGACGCCACGAAGAAGCTGAAGATCGATAAGTCTGTGGAAGAAGAACGATTTGAGAATTTAGATGGAAGCAAAACGGTGGATGAAGAAAAGAAAGACGGGTCGGGTCCGTTTAGCGTGGGTCCTAAGAACTTTGGATCGTCTGTGGAGATGTTCGATTACTTTTATAAGCTTCTTCATTCTTGGTCTCCCAACCTCAACCTCAACAAGGTAAGCTGTTTTATGTATTTTTCTTCAATATTGCAGTGAAACAGTTGTGAGTGGAGCGAAATGGATAACTAACCTTGATGTGAAATACTCGGAATAACGAATTGTGCCCACATAGTCACGAAATGCATAATGATGATTCATATAGCTTACACTGACCCCAGTAATTTGGTATTAAGGCTTAGTTGTTTGAGTGTAGCCTATTGAGCATATTGATAAAATTTGTAGAGGATTGACTGTGCATGATTCCATAAACCAAGATTTGATCTTTGTAGTGGTTTTGGTCTCCAGTTTTAGTTTTTCATGGGTAGGCTGCCAATGTGGGATGCAATTTCAGATATTTTACATGGAAATTGGAATAGTCTGAAAGTGTGTAGCTTTAGAGCATTAAGCTGAATTATATGTTTATATCAGTCAGCCAGTGCACTGTGCTGTTTTGTTCCTTTGTGTGGCTTTGTAGTACCAATTGGGCTAGTTTATTTGTGAGCGATAAGTTAACTACAGCCTGCCAAAAGTTGCTTCCTGTCTAAAGCATCCTGCGTTTAGATGGATGGGATGGCAGATTTCTTTTTTCTGTGTGTATATATATGACTATGAATATTGACTCAAGCAACCAGTCTCTTGTAAGATATGATAGTAATTGTGAGATTGCACCTCTCCTATTTTGACCTATATATTTATTTGGTTTTAGCAAATAGTATCAAAATTCAAAATGCAAAGTTAGAGAATACCTAACTTCTCGCTGAATAAATGGGCCTGAACTGGATAATTGCAGTTCAACAAGTACAACCACATGGACCACACCTTCCATTTCTTTCCATCCTTGGTTAATTGGAAGTAAAATGCATTTAGAAAACAATGGTTGTATTATGTGTGAGTATTGGATAGTACATTTGTTGTGTGACCTCCTTGATTAAGTGCCCGTTTGGATTAGCTTACTTTTAGGTGTTTTTGTCTTTCTAGCACTTTTTAAAGATGTTTGGAAAGCTTAAAGGTGCTTTTAAGCACTCACTTTTAGGGCAAAAAAGTTGTAAAATAAGCCAAAAGTAGGGTATCCTCTACTTATGGTTTTTAGTTTTGACTTGTAAGTTTACTTTTTATAAGTCCATCCGAACAGGCCCTAGCCCTTTGCTTGTAGAAAGAAGTTGTGTTCAAATGTGCTGGGTAATCTATTTTGGTTGGTTAGATACTCATGTCTCATCACATGAAATTTTATCTGTGCTTTCTGATTCCTTTTCTTGCTGTGTTGCAGTATGAGCACATTGTTTTGCTTGACTTGCTAAAGAAGGGTCATTTAGAGCCAGATAGAAAGATTGGTACAGGAGTCCGCGCATTCCAAATCCGGTTTCATCCTCAATTTAAAAGTCGCTGCTTCTTTGTCATTAGGAAGGATGACTCTGTGGATGATTTTAGCTTCAGGAAATGTGTTGATCACATTAGTCCCCTCCCAGAGAACATGCAAGTAAAACACGAGGCAAACAGAGACTTGGCTCGTGGTGGAAAAGGAGGTGGGCGTGGCCGTGGAAGAGGAGGGAAGCCAAGATATTGAAGGCCGCTGCGTGTTCTGCCAATTGTTCTGTACGCCGTTGCATGCTGCTGTTTAGTCCATATTTTGTTCAATACCCCTTTCAATCCTGCAGTTTATGACTACAAGGATGGCATCAACTAGTTATAATATTACCATAATATGCGTTAAATTTATGTAATGTATGAATACATCAGATGAAATTGTCATATGAAGAACGTATTAGTCAATTTTTCGCTTATACTGTAGTAGGTGTTAACTAAACATACTGCTCTGGTAAATTGTGGGCTCCCTCCCAAGTGCATTAGCCCTCACCAAACTCCCAATTGTATTCACAGCAAGTTTCAAGACCTCAATAGGAATAGCTACTGTTATGGTCTTATGGAGTGAAACTTCATGACAATATCCTCGAGTTTCATATGGACTATTTATGAAGTTTATTCCATCAAAACCTGCTAGGACTCCGTTATATCAACCAAAAATTACCCTTCGGGGTGGCCCAGTGGTTTCAGCTTGGGACTTCCATGTTGGAGGTCTCAAGTTCGAAACCCCTTGCCAGCGAAAGCAAGGGGTTTACCTTCTGGGTCGAGCTCGTCGCACCAGGCTTGCCTAGTGCGGTTTACCTCTCCTATGTGGTTTGCGAGCTATTGCACCCAAAGGGTAGCAACTGCGGGTTTCCCTTGTCATAAAAAAAAAATATCAACCAAAAATTGCCTGGTCTTTGTATCCAAATTAATTAAATCTTCGAAAAGATGATACTTGGAATTTTTCAACTCCAGAAGTACCTCTTCGGCTTCTGAATTTCCATCATTCCGCTAAAGATTAAAGTAAGATTTTTTTATGAGTGACTACCTAACTTTGTGCTCTTATATACTCCCTCCGTCCACTATTGTTTGTCATGGTTTCTATTTTTAGAGTCAAACTATAAGAACTTTGACTAACATTTTAAGATGTATTTTTTCATCATATTGATATGCAAAAAATTGCAATTTATAGTACTTTTCATATAGTTTTTGAATATCTATTTTTTTTGTTTAAAATATCGAATTAATATAATCTAATTTAACTTTGAAAATTAGTCAAATTGACTTTCGAAAAGCGCAACATGACAAATAAAAGTGGATAGAGGGAGTATTTCTTTGGCCCCAACGTGTCTAAATCGAAACTTGTCCTCAACTAATGGACACCAATTTATTAGTATTTCCCTACTAAAAAAGTACCAAGGGTCCAACTGAACCCTAGATTTTAGTAATGGTGGGGTGAGTTTTTTTTTGGGGGGGAGGGGATTTAAATTTAAAAGGTCTCTTTCAAAAGATTAATCTAATAATATAATTATAAGACACCAATAATCAAGTGGGCTTTACACCTAAATAGGACAAAAGGAAATGGCGTGCACTTTTTATCTCTTGTTATGAATATTAAGAATTTGAAATAGGACATATGTTGATCTCTCATGTTCCTACTAGGTAGGGGAAATGACTTCGGATTTACAAAGTCTAATATACTTATCATGGATGATTAACACGTGTCATCCACTTAAATAACTCTCTTTTGATTAATCACATTGATTAAGACACTTATGTTAAAATGGTTCCATATTGAAAGAATAATATACTAGTTTTTATTGATATCGATCGAGCTGTCTATCAAATAGGTAGCCAACGCCACTAGCTGTTTATGTAACTAAGTTTGTGTGACAATTTTTTTTCTTTAAAAAATAATCTTCTGTTCAATGTTTTACAAAAAGAAAAGAAAAACTTCCAATCTTATTCATACTTTATATATTTCTTATCGATAATGGAGGCATCGACACGTATGTCTATTTGAAACAGTCTATGGTAGGGTTATTGAAAATTTATTTAATAAATAAAAAAATCTATAGCTAAAGTGTTGATGAGTGATTAATATTATATTCTTGATTTCTAAAAGTTAGGTTTAATTTCGTACAAAAAAACTCTATATAATTTCTCTAAATCTACATGCATTATACTAATGAGTTAGTACTATGAATCGTTTTATAAATTATAATTGATGAATGAACGTGCATTAGACATTTTTGGTACTACAAAGTCTACAAATAGTCAAAAACGGTGAAATGTAAACAACACAGCCAAAAACATATATAACATAATTAATGGCAGAGGGGAAAAAAAAGAAGTGGAGGAGATAATAGCATAATATAATATTAAACAAAATGCAAAAGTAGAGGATCAAATTGATTAAACTTTCCATTGTTCTTATCTTCTCATTATATGTACTCTTTATATGCCATTGCTTTCAGCTTCAAGGAATTAGTTAATTGCAACTATATCCTCCATCAGCCAATTAAATGCAGACACGTTAATAGACATTTAGGGGTTGTTTTGTTCGCGAATTAAATTATCTTGTAAATTATAATTTAAAATTTAAATTATCTCACATTTGATAGAATAAAATAAAATATTTAGATAAAATAAATTTTAAAATATTCCGCGTACCAAACGAGCTCTTTGAACAGTCCACGGTGCACCATAACAACCGTACCACTATCGACTCTATTGAGAGATTTGAGAACAAAGATGGCAAGGAGTCGGACAAGGAAAGATCTATATATCTATCTGTCCCAAATTAATTATACATTTTCGAGAATTAACTCAATTAATTTTTTATAATTAAAATTTAAATATTTAATAAGTTTATAAAGTATATTATAAGTTATAATTTTTTATATTGATATAATAAAAATTATTTAAAAAAATTCTATTATCAAAATATAAAACATGTCAACTAAATTGCAACGGAGAGAATATAAAGCTAGGCATGATGTCTATAGTTTTAAATCTCCAATTAATTGAGTAATTAATACATATTAATATCTATACTTTTTATCTTCTTTCATATTTCATTGTGAATCTGTGATGCAGATCTTATTATTGCAAGCAGATGGAGAAATTCTTCAACTTTGTAGTTTAAATAATTACATATGGTAAAGTATATGTAGTTATTTAAATATATTATTTGATTTGTTTTCAATTATTCAATGTTAGGCTGGAATATGCTTATGTACTATGTGCAAAAAGACGGAGAAATCGAAGGAAGAATGTTGATCTTTACTTGGAGCCGGATTGGCTGTGTCGGTGGGAGGTCAGAAGTATTTATTTATTGTTTGAGAAAAAGTAATTAAAAATTTATGTTTCTTATAAAAAAATAAACAGAAGTCGAAGCAGGAAATATCTCTTTCATATATACATATTTATCAATATATCTCTTATAAATTAATTAGCATATCTCATGAGTTTGGTTAAGTTTCATTTTGAAATTTACTTTTTATTTTTATATAATAAATTTATTTTTTATTTTACGTTTATGTATTGTTATTTTACGCATTGTTTTGCAGAATTAGAAAAAATAGTAATAACAATATTTTTGCAAGATTAGAAAAATAAAATAAAATATTTCAGCCCTCTAAAAAGGGTATAATATTGATTAAAATTTTGAATATGTAGATTTTAATAATAATAAAAATAATAATAATTTTTTTTAAAATAGATATTTAAAATAATTCCTCTCGATAAAATGATCTTAATACTAAAAGTACATTGATACTTGCACATTTTCGTAATTTGACTCTCAAAAGAACTTTGAAAAAAGATTTGTCAAACACAATTTGCTTATGAAAGACACTTTTCAATGAATTAACCAAACATAAATTATTATTATTTTTTATCAAAAACACTTTTTCTAAAAATATACTTTTAAAAAATAATTCCAAAGATAAGAAATTTTTTACAGTATTGTCAAACATGTTTTTACTATTTTTATTTTGTATTTTTCTTAATCACAATTTGTCTCATGACATTATGTATTATATTAGATATTAGCATCTTAGTTGAATTTATTTGTTTGTATCATCTTCCTATATTCAAATGGATCCATGCTGTTGTTGTAGTTGTTATAGTTTATGTTGAGATTTTATCTTTTGATTATTTGACTTTTCATTGTTAGGAAGTTAAAGCCTAAAGGTGAAACAAATTAAAATCTGATTTTCTAAAAAGAAAATGAGTGATTGAGTAGGAAAGTAAGAAAGATAAAAAAGGAAAAGTAAAAAGAACAAAGGAAAAAGTTAAAGATAAAAAGGTTTAAAAGTGGAAAACAAAAGGAAAAAATAAGATAAAAACTACATAACAGATTCTTACCATTCGATACTGGTATATACATTAAAAAAAAAAAAAAACAGATGTAGAAGAAATAATTGTTTTAATTTATATATATATATATATATCTACACACACAAAATACTGTTAGGATTTTTGCCTGATTTTCTTTCTTTATTTGAAAAAAAAATCCTTAAAGAAAAGTTAAAGTATATTACCATAAATGCTTTAACTTTTATTAAAAGGAAAATATATTTTTCTTCCATATTTGGTTTATTCTTTCCTTAGAAAAAGTTTGGAGATCTATAAATTGAAGATCTCTATTCTCATAGCACAACAATAGAATCCACACTGTAGTTGTTTAGAGAATTTTGTTTGTGGAGAGATTTTTCTCTCAATAGTTTTAATATTTTTTTAATTAGTTTGTAATTATGTATGCCAATTGGTCCTATCATATAATAATATTACTTGTGTCTTTTAATATAGTTTTATTTGTCATCTAATTTATCGCTTTATGATTTGCAAATTGTAAGCCTCCGCATGACGCCCTAATCACCTTCATAACCCAACAAGTGGTATCAGAGCACATGGTTCAAAGATCCGATGGTTCAATGATCCAATGCTTGAATGAGGTTGAAGACAGACTTTCAAATCAATTTGTAACTAATTTGATGATAAAGAAGATTTTTGTCCAGCTACATGTGGAGAAAAGATTAAAATCATATTTTCAACATTCTTGTTGCTGCATTTTGAAAATAAAAATAAAATATTTTAAAACCATTTTTAACCCAGATATTTTAAACTTTATTTTTTAACCATGGCAAACAGCAATGATTAATATTTTCTTTTTATTAATTTTTAATTATGTAGGTCAATTGGTCCTATCATATAATAATATTATGTCTTTTTAGTATAGTTTTATTTGTCATCTAATTTATCGCCTTATGATTTACAAATTGTAAGATTCCGCATGACGCCCTAATCACCTTCATAACCTAACAAATACAAAGTTTTTTTTTCTTGAAATTTTGTATTTCTTTACTTTATTTTAAGAAAAATAAAAAAATAGTTTCACTTGTACTGTTGTACATATACTACATATACAATAAAGACTAAAAACTTTGGAGTGGTGATGAATTATAGAACTATATAAATTAAGCGTTCATTATGAAATTGGTTAAAATTTGGAATATTTTAATTCGAAAACTAAAGAATTAAGAAATTTAATATTTGAAAGTCTAATCAGTAGGAAACTCGAGATAAATTCACTAGTTATATTCTACATATTTTTTATTTTTTTACAATTTTCTGAGAATTTAAATTATATATCATATATGCATTACTTATATCAACTTAATTCAAAATTCATATGTTAGTAGTATATAAAATTTAAATTATTTTTAATTGAGGAGTCAAATAATATTTTTTTTTACTCGAAGCTTAAAAAATTAAATAAATTATGATTTAATAATTTATTTATTTTATAATATTTGATGATATTCGAGCAATTATGAAGTTTAATAAAGAAGAAAATATTTTGTGTATAAGCAAATATATGTAAAAGTTAGTTGAAAATTGAAATGAATTGAATGGTTCGAACATATGAAAAGAAGATACATTAATGTCCTAGCAAAAATGTGTGACTTAGTGACTTTTGAGAGATTCACTATGATTGAATGAACGCAAGTAGAGGTAGATTGAAAAAGTATTGAAACTATGTGACTAGACAAGACATGATTCACCTGCGACTTATCATGAATATGACCATAGATAAAAAAAAATGAAGATCGAGGATTAAAATAGAAGGTTAGTTAGGTAGTTGAGTGTTGTCTAGTTCTCTAATAAGTTTGGTTATTATTACTCTTCTATTATCACATTCTTTGATTTTAATATACTTGTATTATCTTTGCTTCATTTTATATCGTAGTATTTGTTGTTGCTATTATTTTCTTTTTCGTTGTTTTCAGCATGACTTCTTTATTATTGTATTTGCTTTCTATACTTGATTTTTGATTGAGACGAGATTCTTTTAGAAATAACATCCCTATATTGAAGATAGAAATAAGACTATGTACACACTACATATCACCTTTCTCAAATTACACTAGCCACTGAATATGTTATTGTTATCGTAAATAAAATTATATACAAAATATCAAAATTATTCTTAAAATCATGTCATTAAAATAAATTGTAAACTTAATAGTATCAAAGACTCTCCAACACTGTTATAAAGTCTACCTTTTTCTCAACGGTTCAAAAAGTACAACTTTCTCATATTAAAAAATTGAACTAGTGACTAGGAGTAATACTTTTCTATAATTCTTTATTTAATTTAAACAATAAAAAATTACTACAATTCGAATAACAACGAGAAATTGTTTTGGAGGAAACGAAAAAATTAAATTTAATATGCAGGACCCCACCATTAAAAACTTGTGGCTGAGAAAATTAGTGGGTGGGTGACCTGGCACCATGTTTAAATTAAACGATATCTAAATCACTTTCAATAGAACGCCAACAGGGTTTGCTTCTAAAACCGTATCTCTCATAGAAAAAAAATCCACTTTTGAAACGTCGTCAACTCGCCGGCGGCGACTTTGTCGGATATTAAAAGAGAATCTCTAGAATAGTAGAGTGTTTCTACAGTTTCCCTTTTCATTTTGTTGAATACCCTTTTCGTTTTAGTCTGGAAAATGACTTGTGATTCAGAGATCAAGCTGTTTGGTAAGATACTTCCGGTGGTCGTCTCCTGCGCCGGTAGGGGTTTGTATGGTAGTGATGGTGTTAGATATGAGGGAAATAGATATGGGTCTGATCTTGATCGATGTTTAGAGGGAAGTAAAGCAAGCAGTGTAGAGAAAGATGAAGGAAGTGAGTATGAAAAGCAAGAAGCTGAAAAGGTACTTCTTTATGTAATTTCTATGGAATTAAAGTGAGACCCAAATGAGTTAATCATTTAATTTTAATGGGTTTGGTAATTTGCTGCTAATTACTTAGATTTAACAGAAGAAATGGATCAGTTCTTGTTAGTATAATTGGTGATTTTGCTTCTTCTTTTTGCTTATTGTTATGAATTTTTAATGTGTCTTTCTCTGTGAAGTAGTTTAATTGAGAAAGCCCCACCAACCATATGAAGTTCTAGATCTGGCACTGCTTAATGTTTTTTTGGTGCCCTCTTCTTTTTAGGGATTTTTGATAAATTTGAGGATTCAAAGCATCAAATTTGATATTTCAGCATCATAATATATGCATTTAATGTTCCCTTTACCATTTAATTTGTAGCCAAAACGTTGGAGAAAGAATGTGCTTTTGTGTACTTTTTCATGTTTATCATAGTTGAAGAGGGATCCTCGATCTATAAAAAAGTTTCGAACTTGTCAGTTTACTGTCTGTGATTGATTCTTGCTATTGTGTTGATTGGATTTAGCTCACACAGTTTACTGTAGATATTTAATTGCAATTTCATAAGCAGCTTATGCAGTTTTGTGTTTTGATTTTAGGATGATACAACTGGAGAGCTCAGTGAAGCTAAATCTGAGGAGGGAGATCAAAATCAGATGATGGAAGAATCAGAAAATACTAAGACTCCATCAGAATCAGAGAGCAGTCCTAAATCTTCAACTGAGGAAGACCCTCAAGCAGTAAAATCATCCGAGACTGGGAATGAACCATCTAATGTGACAAATTCTGAGCAGAACAATCTGAAGAAGCCAGACAAAATCCTCCCATGCCCTCGTTGCAATAGTTCGGATACAAAATTCTGTTACTATAATAACAACAATGTCAACCAGCCTCGTCATTTCTGCAGGAGCTGCCAGAGGTATTGGACTGCCGGTGGAACCATGAGGAATCTCCCTGTGGGAGCTGGTCGTCGCAAGAACAAGAATCTTGCATCTCAATATCGTCATATAAGTATCACTGAAGGATTACTAGCAGCAGGAATTGAATCTCCAAATGGATTAATTCATCATCCAATATTCAAACCAAATGGCACTATTCTATCCTTTGGTCCCGACATACCCCTGTGTGAACCTATGGCTTCTGCATTAAATCAAGCAGAGAAAAGGGTATCGAATGGTATCCAAAATGGTTCTCACAAATCAGAAGTCAAGAATTCTTCTTGCAAAGGTGGAGATACTGGGGATGAGTGCTATAGGGGGTCTAACATCCCAACTCCAAATATGATGGTGGAAGAAGGTAAAGGAGAGCCCCACAAGGCTGTTATGCATAGTATAAATGGCATCCCATCTCCTGTTCCTTGCCTCCATGGAGTACCTTGGCCTTTTCCATGGAATGCTGCAGTTCCTATGTCGGCTATTTGCCCCATTCCCTTCCCTATGCCATTCTTCCCTACACCTTATTGGAATTGCAGTGTGCCTCCTTGGAGTAATCCTTGGCTGAGTCCACCTCTGCGAGCAGCAAATGAGAAAACATCAGGTTCTGATCCTACTTCGCCTTTAGGGAAGCATTCTAGAGAAGGGGATTTGCTTAAGCCAAGCAATCCTGGGGGCAAAGAACAATCAGACCAAAAGTATTCAGAGGGGTCAATTTTGGTCCCAAAAACATTGCGGATTGATGATCCTGATGAAGCTGCTAAGAGTTCTATATGGTCAACACTTGGGATTAAATATGATTCTGCTAACAGGGGAGAGTTTTTCAAGGCCTTACAACCAAAAAGCAATGACAAGCACAACAAAGCCAATACGTCTCCAGTATTGCATACCAACCCTGCCGCTTTATCTAGATCTATCACCTTCCAACAAAGTGCCTAAAGATGATCCTATGAATCTCCTAAGGATGGTCTTCACTTGAAATTAAGTGCGACTCTGTTATCTGATGAGGGGCTTTTTGGGGCCTAGCAACCAAAAAGTAACAAAAGCTAAGATAATGCTTTTTTCTCCCATTGAGCTCCAGCGGGAAGTACTTGATCAACTTCATGGATTTCCTGCCTGATGGACACTTACAGCGCACCAGATCACTTACAGAGCTGAGAGGCTAATATCTCTCAAGTGATCCAATGAAACTGGGGAAGCTATTATAGAAACTTATGTTTATAGTTTTCTTGGTAACAATAAGAGCTAGTGACTGGCTTGGTTTCTACTTTTTGTGTGTTTTCTAAATGTACATAGCTTTTTACAGCTAACACTAGAAGGAGGAAGACAAAGTTGTTTAGATCCTCATCCAACAGTTGTAACATATTTTAAATTAATGTCAAAGTTAGTTTGGAGAGCCACTTCCTATTAGTACCTCTTTTTCTTGGAGACTTGAAATCTTTATGATCTTAAGAGATATTATGCCTTTTCTTGATGTGTTTCAAAGCATACATTACAAGGACTTAAAGAATCTAAAACTATATCAACAGAAACACTTGTGCTCTATAAGCTTGAGAGTAGCAACCCTTTATTTTGGCATTGTCATCTTACTGACTAGTTATGTCAACTCCTTCTTAATATGTTGGGACTAAAATGGAGCATGCCTTACTGAAATGTTGAAACATCATAAGCAAGAATTCCGAAAGAACAGTTCACTTCAATTTTTTTTACTTATTTTTCTCTATTATCTGGATTATGAAATGTTAAACTGTTTCACTACCTAATATATCATACAAAACCAAAACTGATAGATACCTCTACTTGACCCTGCAGTTTCAAAAATTGTTTTGCCTGTTAATTAGACAAGAAATGATCAAACACTTCAATCCCGAATTAATTTGGATAAGCAAATATCAACAAAACTGTTGCCACCAAGGATGTGATGGAGTGGATCTCTACGCTTAATCAGAAGTCTCGACTTTAAGTCACATGAATAATTTTTATTTTTTATAGATAGCGCTCTCTTCTATACAAAGAGTGAAGAGGATAGAGTGTACACGAACAAATACCTAACTGGACTTTTAGTAGCAATCTATCAATAAGAAACAAAGTGGATATTTTTAATGGGGCCAGGCAACTCTAAGCCACATCTTTTGATTAAATTAGTTGGGGTTGGGTCCCAAATTCCATATGCTCATAATGATATTAAGGCATTTTCAATTAACTTTTGCTTTTCTTTTGGATTTTTTCCTTTCCCTTTTAGAAGCATTTATTATATAAAATGTCTGATGTATATCTGCATGTTCTTTGTTTTTCTGTTTCTTAGACAACTGATAATACAAGGTTGAAGATTTTTCATGGTAGGGTTCATCAATTTCAAGCCATTCCTTTTTTTTTTCCCTAAAAAATAATACTATCTATTTATGAATTTTACAGCTCATTTTATAGACAATTAATTTGATGTAGGGGCGGCTCAAACATTTCAGTAGCTAAAGTAAAAAATAAATAAGAGGCCTTAAATTTTGAAATAATAATTGATGATGTATTTTTTTATTTAAAGTATTTTTTTAGTTTATTTAAATGAAAAAGTCTACTTTTTCTATAAACAAAACTTCTTTTCTTTCAATTCTGTTTCAATTTGTTTGTATGATTTTGAATTGATATTAAGAATTTAATGAGCAAACTTTTGATCCGGGGTTTTAGAGTCGCCACTTAATTTTTAAAGTAAAATTAAGAAAACTATTTTCTCAAAAAATTAAAATAGAAAATCAAATGAAAATATTAAAAGGGGGTTCGGGGGTTCATATTAGCATTTCGGGAAGGGTTTGAAAGCACCCGAAACACCCGCTAACGTGCGGTTATCCGGCAATTAACTATTTGGCTAAACGATTTTAAGAAAATATGCATACTGGACAAGTTTAAGACATAAACCACTTAAAACGTAAGATTATTTTCTAGGGGAAGAGGGAAGTAATATAAGGGTTACTACTTAAGTAAAATACTTTTCAAAGTAATTTAAATAATAAACACTTATCCAATTTTTTAAGAAAAATATAAGTAGTCAAAATGGTAATCTTTTGGGGAACTGATTTAGGGAAAAACCTTGAAATTAAATAAACACACTAGCATGCAAAGTCAATTAGATGGAAGATGTGGGCCCAAGTCTGGTTTCTGTCCGCATGGGCCGGTACTTGGGCCTAATTCAGATTTTGGGCTTTTGGTCCATTTAAATCACATGTACCTATCTTAGTCTATCATAAAAAATATTTTTCCTTTGGGCCTTAGGTCCAATTCTCTCACCTGTCCTAAAACTAGCAAATAATATAAAAAATAAATAGGCCTTTGGCCCAATTATAATACAACACAAGACCATAAATTTGGTGGGCTTTCTGGCCCTATTTTTGTTGTATATCAAGCTGTCAGCTTGATATACAACATGTATATAGCCTTTGATTTCGCTCCAAACACCTGCAAATCTCGATTTTCAGCCTTGTAATGCTTCCAAATTATCCTGTCCCTCGATTTTAAAGGCTGGCCGACTCGAAAGGAAAAGGTTTGAGCCTTTACGACTCTATCGAAATGCAGGGTTAATAATAGGAGTTCTTGGTGAACTTGGGGCAAATTTCACATACAACAACAAAAAAAGAATAAAATTAGTACTCAATAATCACATATCCAAACCATAACTTAACACGATTAACAAATCTCAAAATAATAAATGCGTCAAAGGGAATATGAATTAGCGACCCTTAAACTAAACTAAAGTAAAACAAATTAAATGAATTGGACAAAATAACAAATAACTAGCAGTGACCATGACTAATTAATCATCACTAGATTTTAAACAAAACTAACAAGACCCAACATTAGATCATAAATAGGCATCAGGAGAATGACTACATTCTGCCAACTAAGAACAATCTGAAAATAGGCCAATATATTCCTCTTGATTGGGATCAATATCATCAAGCTCAAATTAAAACAAAATGAAGGTAAGGAAAAGTAGAATCTCAAGAAAGAAGATCATGGCAAACAAACAATAATTTTGGCATAATGACAAGCAAAGTAACCTAAGCAAACTGTTAACACTTTATTTTTTTATAACCAATAGCAAAAAAAAAATAGAAAAGATACATCTCATGTTTTCATATGATTAAGCAAAGTAAATACTTTAACATGCACAAATTATCAGAACAATATGTATAACGCAAGAAAATAATTCACATAATTCTCAGACATGAATACGAAGGGATTTTAACAATATTACAACTTCAAGTAAGGAAATGGAGGAGGAAATAAGCATGATGCAGCACTTGGAGGCATATTAAGAAATTATCAAGAGCCAACCAAAGCTAAATCTAAATGCTTCAATAATCACTGAAAAGGATATTGATATCGAACTATGACACATTAAACCAAGTTTAATGGACTTTACCAAACATAATCAGATAAACACGAGAAGATTGTGCTCCTATTCATTCGTATAAGTTGCATATATGGCTAAAGAATGCCATTAAAATTACTTAAATTGCTAAACAAAAATTTGTATGTCTTTGCATGCAAGTTTGAAACAAATTTATTATTTATTTAATTTGTGAGTGAATTAATATTAAAAACATAAAATATAAAATATTTTAATTGTTTCAAGAGAAAAACTGAAAAAACTTTCTTTTTTTTTTATAATTAAGGGAAGGTAAAAAAAGAAAAACTGAAAAAACTTTTTCTTTTTTAATCTAAGGGAAGCCAAAACGTGAAAAACTGAAAAAAAAAAAATTAAAAAAAATTAAGGGAAGGCTCAAATTCCTTGCGCCTTGTAAGTTTTGTTGCCCTTTTGAAATTTTCTTGCCCTTTTGGCTCCGGACTCTTCATTTGTAACTCAACCAAACAAGTGTAAGCAATCTTCCAAATCAATACAAAAATCTTCTAATAAACTCTCTTGCGTCTTTTTTCATTTTCTTAGCAATACACTACAATTATTTTTTTTGGATATAATATTAATTAGCAATATCCTACAAATTTTTGGATATAATATTAAGCAATATTCTACAATTTTTTGGATATTTATAAAAAAAAGAAGATCAAAATACATCAAATATAGTGATCAAGATTCAATCTTACTCAAGATTGACCAACGTCTTTGGCGATAAAATGCATGACAAAATCATCATGCATTCGAAAAAAATTAAATTAGGAGAGAACAATATAGAAAATGCACACAATTGTAATAATAATTTTGATAAATACGATCACATTTATCATCATGCATTCATAAAAAAAATTAAACAATTAGGAGAGAAGAATCTAGGAAATACATATAATTGTAATCACAATTTTGATAAATATGATCACATTTATCATCATGCAGTCGAAAAAAATTAAATTAGGAGAGAAAAATCTAGGAAATACATATAATTGTAATCACAATTTTAATAAATACGACCACATTTATCATCATGCATTCGGAAAAAAATAAATTAGGAGCGAAGAATCTAGGAAATGCACGTAATTGTAATCATAATTTTGATAAAATACAATAACATTTTTAAATTTATTTTGTGATTGTACTTTATTTTTTCTTACTTGATAAAAAAATTTGCAAATAAATTGACGCGTTCGATTACTCTCACAAATTAAATCTGCAAAAAAATAGTCACAAAATTGCAAATATGAAAGTTCTATTCTTATGAATATTTCAAGTCTCATCTTTAAGTTTTGATAAGACTACGCTTCATCGATAAACCTTGAAATAAATAATATCTCTAAATCTTAAAATACAGGATATCTTTAAACGTCGATAAATCTTGAAATAAAGAATATCTCTCCACATTGAAATTACCAAATAAAAAATAGAATTCTTAAAGATGAATCCAACCCACTTTCAAATGGAAATTTCCGTAGAGTTTCTCGGAGGTTATTCCACTTGAAACCCCCAACTCACACTAATAAAAAAAGGAAAAATTGTATATAATAGCAAACTATTAATTCAAATTAAATGTTATAACTGTAATTTGATTTAATTGTAACTCGTAGCAAACTGTTGCCATTCGCCTCTCTCCCTAGGTTTCTCGCTCGCCACTCTCGCATTTATACAAACACAAATGTATAAAATGTATTTGTGTTTGTATAAAGTGAGAGGAAACTGTATATACAAATACAAATACATATATTTTCGTTCTATACACTTATAATTATACAAATACATATCTTCCGCTACCCAGTTCTCTTTTGTCTTTCTCTCTTTCTCGCTTTATACAAACACAAATTATACAAATTACAATGTATAATTTGTGTTGTATAAAGCGAGAGAGAGAGATTTGATACACAAATATTTTATTTCGATTCAATTATATACAAATTCAAATTTTATGCAGATATACAAACACATAAAATTGAATTGAGAGGCTGCCAGCGATTTATACAAACGAGAGACTGTCAACAATTTATACAAATGATCTGCCAGTGAAATTATACAAATCTAAAGCATTGCCAACGAATTTTACAAACCGATGCTCCATAGCAAACATATTCCACAAAATAGGTCCACTAGAAATGAAACAAACTAAAAGAAATTTGAAATTATTGTTGATTAGGACCACTATATGAAACAAACAAAAAGAAATCTGTAACTATTGTTGATTATTTACTTGGTGAGAGTAGTGGACCACTATTGATACAAATCAATTTTGTTTTTATGTTATTGTATTGTTCCTCCGATATAATGGCACTTGGAAAATGTAGTCACCATGCATGATTAAAAAGTTACGATAATAATATACTACTACTATTTTTTTAGTAAAAAAATCTTAAATGTTACCCCTTGATGCTACTAGTAATTGAGTTGGGATTTTCCATCAACGCATCAATAAATTTATGCTATATGTTTCCACTATAAATAGTTCACTCTAAAGGACCTTATTTATACATCAACCAAATAACAAGATCATAGTATATAACTGAGT
This sequence comes from Solanum chiquidenum, assembly GCA_029582725.1. Taxonomy (NCBI): domain Eukaryota; kingdom Viridiplantae; phylum Streptophyta; class Magnoliopsida; order Solanales; family Solanaceae; genus Solanum; species Solanum chiquidenum. The sequence goes on along the minus strand of JAJOOS010011141.1, from coordinate 6,979 downwards.
CCGGAGCCAAAAGAGCAAAAAATATTGTCAAAATTTCCAAAAGGGCACATCATTTTTTAAAAAAACCAAAACGGCAAAATCGCTCCTACCAGAGCGATTTTCCTCTGACACATATTAACGCCGTGTACTCCGTTAAAATAAAATCGCTGCCAGGGCAGCGATTTTTTAACTCTAATTTTTATTCCTCCAACTAATATCGCTGCTATGGCAGCGTTTTCATAGAGAAAAAAAATTTGGCAGCTTTTTTGTAAAATCGCTGCCTTGGCAGCGTTTTCCTTAATTTTTATTTTTTTTTTGAAAATCTTTTCTTAATTTTTTTTTAAAGGTTTATGAAAGAACAATTATTTTTTAAAAAAATTGATGACAGGGAGCGTGATTCCACCCAAAAATTTGGACTCGACGTAGAAATCATTAAAATGAGGCACGAACTTTAATTGGTGTCGAATTAGGCTGCCTTTTCAGCGTTTTTTGTTAAAAAAATTATTTTTTAATAAAAACTCTCCTTGTTTCCAAAATGAAAAAATAATAATAAGAAAAACGATTTAAGAAAAAAATAAAAATTGAAGAGAAACGAATTTAAAAAAAAGAAAAAAAACTTAACTAAAAAGCTGCCAAGGCAGCATATTTCAGCCATTTGGCAGCTTTTTTATAAAAAATATATATATATCTTGAAAACGCTGCCTTGGCAGCGATTTTGGTGGAACTAGTTTTTTTATAAAAAAAAAATCGCTGCCTTGACAGCGATTTTTGTAGAAATATTTTTTATTTTATTTTATTTTTTGAAATTTCTGTCAACTAGTCAACATCTGATGGTAATTTTTTTTATTTTTTTTAAATCGCTGCCCGTACAGCGTTTTTGCGATTTAAAAAAAAATAATTAAAATCACTGCTATTGCAGCGTTATTATAAAAGCAAATTTATTTTATTTTTTTGGCGTTAATTTTTTTTTAAAAAAATTGCTTTTATATATATTTTGCTTTTAAAAAAAATTAACGCCAAAAAAATAAAATAAATTTGCTTTTATAATAACGCTGCAATAGCAGTGATTTTAATTTATTTTTTTTAAATCACAAAAACGCTGCACGGGCAGTGATTTAAAAATAAATAAAAAAATTTACCATCAGATGTTGACTAGTTGACAGAAATTTCAAAAAATAAAATTAAAAAAAATATATTTCTATAAAAATCGCTGCCAAGGCAGCGATTTTTTTTTTATAAAATAACTAGTTCCACCAAAATCGCTGCCAAGGCAGCGTTTTCAAGATATATATATATTTTTTATAAAAAAGCTGCCAAATGGCTGAAATATGCTGCCTTGGCAGCTTTTTAGTTAAATTTTTTTCTTTTTTTTAAAGTCGTTTCTCTTCAATTTTTATTTTTTTTAAAAATCGTTTTTCTTATTATTTTTTTTCGTTTTGGAAACAAGGAGCGTTTTTATTAAAAAATAATTTTTTTAACAAAAAACGCTGAAAAGGCAGCCTAATTCGACACCAATTAAAGTTCGTGCCTCATTTTAATGATTTCTACGTCGAGTCCAATTTTTTGGGTGGAATCACACTCCCTGTCAGCAATTTTTTTTTAAAATAATTGTTCTTTCATAAACCTTTAAAAAAAATTAAGAAAAGATTTTCAAAAAAAAAATAAAAATTGAGGAAAACGCTGCCAAGGCAGCGATTTTCCAAAAAAAAATTTATACAAAAAAGCTGCCAATTTTTTTTCCCTATGAAAACGCTGCCATAGCAGCGATATTAGTTGAAGGAATAAAAATTAGAGTTAAAAAATCGCTGTTGTGCCAGCGATTTTAGTGAAAAAAAAATTGTTAAAAAATTGCTGCCGTGGCAGCGATTTTATTTTAACGGAGTACACGGCGTTAATATGTGTCAGAGGAAAATCGCTCCGATAGGAGCGATTTTGCCATTTTGGTTTTAAAAAAAAATGATGTGCTCTTTTGGAAATTTTGGCAATTTTTTTTGCCCTTTTGGCTCCGGACTCGTATATAACTCACTATACACTTTAAGTGACTCATACGATGGTTCTTCTAATAAGGTTGAAACTGAAATCGTGTTTATAATGTTGGATGTTCTCTTGTCTATTATTTCAAATTCTTGATTCAATATGCATGGCAAATGGCAATTAATCACAAACTCGGTTTCGAATTTCAACCTTATCAGTAGTACTATCAGCTAAAATGATTTGTTCATCAGCTTCAATTGTTAGAGATTCATGATTACAAGTTAGAAAATCGAATTCTCATCGATAAGGTGAAAGTTCATATACTAACTACGACTTTTCATTTCTTTATTGTTAATTAGATGTATACATCACCAACATTTTTGTTTGTGTCATATATTTACAGATCAAACTATCAATGTTTTTAAGCCACTCATGAAGCTGCTAGGCCAAGGAGTCTTGAACTATGAAGCAGATAAATGGGCTAAACATAGAAGAATCATCAATCCTTCTTTTCACCTTCACAAGTTGAATGTATATATCTCTAATCTTCATAATTACTTAATGTTACTATTTAGATCGGAGATAATGGTCAAAAGCACATTTGAACTATCAAATTTACGCGAATTTTACTCTTCAAACTATCAGCTATATATGACTCTTAAAAGTAAATTACACTCAACACTCTTGTAATATGACTCGGTTATAAAATATAATTCTTGTATCATAAAATCTAATATCAATAACAATAACAATAATATATTCAATATAATTTTATAAGTGAGATTTAAAAAGAATATAATTCTTGTATCATAAAATCTAATATCAATAACAATAACAATAATATATTCAATATAATTTTATAAGTGAGATTTAAAAAGAATAGTATATATACAACCTTATTCCTATAAGGTGAAGCGGAAAATCAAATACTTATATTCTTTATATTATAAAATTCCACTCAAATATAATGATTCAATTATGATATATTCACTATATTATAAAACTTAAATAATTTTCCTTATGTGGTTGAAATATAAATAGTGTTATGAGTTACGTGCTACTTAAATACTGACATCATTTTTATTCTTTGTCTCAAATTTGCGACCATTTATTCATCTCACATAATCCTTGTCTAGTTAGCATCTAACTCATTTAACTGGTCATGATATAACAAGTTTAGAAGGATATAATAACTTTTTCTTAGATTTTATAATTTGTATTAGAATATATATATTAAAAAATTTAATTGCTAACATGATAACCAAGATAGAGCTATGAGTTTGTTATCAATTCAAAATTTATAAATTTTAAATGTTTAAATGTTAGATCCGTCTTTTGAGATACTTGCATGTTTAGCCCATATTCCACAAAATAGAACCACTAAAAATGAAACAAAGAAAAAGAAACTTAAAATTATTGTTGATTGGGACCAGTAAATGAAACAAACAAAAAAGAAATTTGTAATTGTTGTTGATTAGTGTATTCTTCTCTATATTTGATTTGTTTTCTTACTTCGTGAGAGTAGTGGACCAATATTAGTACATATCAATTTTGTTTTTATCTTATATATTGTTCCCCTTTCAGGACTTTCCCTATATATCTCGTGAATCAACGTACTTGAAAAATTTAATAAGCATACATGATTAAAACATTGCGATAATAATATATATAGTGTAATTTTCTAATGAAATTTTTTTCTTGATGTCACGGGTCGAAAAGGAATCTCCATCACACACCATTGATTTTATGCTATATGTTTCCTCTATAAATTGCTCATCCTGTGGACCTTGTTTATAAATCAACCAAATAATAAGATCATAGTATATACTTCACTCATGTGCACTTTAAGTGAATCAAATGAGAGTACTCATGATAAGGTTGAAACTCAAAACGGCGTTTGTAATGTTGAATGTTCTTTGTTCATTGTTTCAAAATTCTTGATCCAATGTGCATGATAATTAATTACAAATGCGAGTTTGAATTTCAACCTTATCAATGGTAGGAGATTGTAAGGTGAGAAATCAAATTTTCAACAACAAGATGAAAAATCATGTATTCAACCAACAGAGTTACTATATGATTTCCCATTTCTTTAACTATATGATTTCCCATTTCTTTAACTATACGATTTCCCATTTCTTTGTTGTTAATTAGATTTATACATGTAAATCACCAACATCAAGCTTTCAATGTTTTTAATTACCACTAATGTGTAATATTTTCTAGAAGGCTTCCGCTGCATTCACATGAAGCTTTTAGCCAAAGGAATCTTGAACAATGAAGCAGTTAAATGGGCTAAACATAGAAAAATTATCAATATTGCTTTTCACATTGACAAGTTATGGTGAAGATATCTCTAATCTCCGTATTTCCTTGATGTTACTATAGATTAGGTAAGAAGTAATGATCAAAATCACAATTGAATTATCACTAATAGCGAGTTTTGCATTTCAACTATCAATTGTTTCTTTTTCCTACCCAAATTATCACTATCTAGGTGTGTATTAAAACACACCTAGACGGTGATAGTTTGGATAGGAAAAGGAAACAATTGATAGTTGGACTAATTAGCTTCAAGGTATGTATTAATATACAAATGATGATAGTTCAAAAAGAGAAAGGGAACAACTTGTAGTTAAAATACGAGACTCGCAAAAAAATAATAGTTTAAATGTATTTTTTTTATCATTATTATAAGTGCCCATAATAAGTGAAATTAGTAATTTGAAAATAAGACAAACAACTTGTTATGTCCAATATATCAATATTGATAGTGTCACTATTAGAAGCGGAGGATTTTTCCATCGCGAATCAATGAAAAACTAAATGTGTTATAAAATATGAATTTTCCACCAAGTTAACTCCTTGAAAATAATATTTCAAAAATATTAATGTACATGATTGTCCAAACATTTGTGGTGGACATGCACTATCATGTTTTGTTGTTGGTTCTGGTGCGGATAAAAATAATAAGTAACATTAAAATAAATAAAAAATCATGTTTTCTGTAAGAAGATCTTAGTTGGTGGAGTTTAATGAAATGTTACTGACAAATTTAGTGACGGACTCAAAAATTTTATCAAGTGGGTTCAAATATGAAGAACAAAATTCACAAAAAAACTAATAAATTAATGTGTTGTTGTCTGGTTTCTAACCCGGACACTTCTACAAAAATAAACCCACTTTACCAAGGTTTGTCATTTGTTTAAATGGATCAATTTTTAATTTATATTTGTACTAGTAATATTATCCACACTTCGCGCATAAATTTAATATCACGAAATTTATAAAATAATATTTAAAATCTATCAGTCATTAAAACTAAAACACTATATTATCTTACATACAAGATTACGTAGTAATTACAAACATCAATAATGTAAAAGAAAATGAAAATTATTACATATTATCATTTATCCTTAATAACATTAACATAAAGTAATGACTGTAAAAATACATACCAGGATCTATAACATAAGCAATGGTGTTTGTGAGTCACTCAACAGGAGCAAAGTACACATTTAATTGTGAAGAAAAAGAAGAAGAAGAATAGGTTCAGAATTTTCGTTGTTTTAAAATGAGAGGAAATCTCTCTATTTATAGACAACAAAGGGTAGTGTGAACAAATGTTTATTGTGCCTTACTGGAAATGTTACAACTATTTGAAAAAGTTGCAACCCTTCAGAAAGGTCACAACCTTTCATAAAAGTCACAACTTTTCATAAAAGTTGCAACTCTTCATTAAAGTCGCAACTTTTCATAAAAGTCACAACTCTTCATTAAAGTAGCAATTTTTCATAAAAGTCACAATTTTTCATAAATGTCACAACTTTTCATGAAAATGGAAGGCTAGTTTTGAAAAGAAACAAATTAAAAGGGAATTCTGGTTTGTGATGGCGCCACGTAGGCGGGCCAAAAATTCTCTTATATATATATTATTATTATTTTATTTTATTTCAAAAGATAAACCAAATATACTTATATATACTGTCTAATTTTTTTATGAAATAGGTTCATTGACCCAACATAGGTCCGCCCCGCCCCGCCCCTGCCTGCAATGGGATGTTTATTGTACAACGAAGTGAACAACCATCTTTTCTTATTTATTTTGCGAAGAAAAAGTAGTTGGTGGAAGCAGTGGCGGAGCCAGGATGTTCGCTAAGGGGGTTCGAAGTATAAAGTAATAAATACGTGAGATGGGAAAGAAAAATATTAATCTTAACTCGCTAAATTTAACTTGTCTTGTTATGCTGCGTTTTTGTTCTTCTTACTTTTTACCCTGCTCCATCGAGTTTTTTTTTTTCAAATTCTTGTGCTCTTTTTTTCTTTAAGTTTTGCCATGTTTTATTTTATTTTGATTTTTTTTATTAAAAAAATTCTAATTCTGAATTAGTCTTTCAATCTATGTTACAATAAAAATCACCAAGATTTTTTAAAGGGGTAAAAATTGACATATTTAGAAAATAAATAAATGACATCATCTTTTTTTTTAGTTCAATTAATTCAATTTACTAGGTTAGTCATTTGTAAAAAAACAAATGATCAATAAATCAAATAAGATTAGTTTAATTTTCATCTCCTTAGAATAAAATTGAAAAAATAATACAATGAAATTAAAGAAAAAAATTTAAATTAAATAGATTTTGTTTAAAAAACTATTCACAATTTAAATAATTCTTCGTTCGGTTAAATTTAATTTACTTTATTATATATAAAAATTTATTCTAACTCAATTTAAAATTTAATAAAAATTTATTATTTCTTCAACTTAGTACACATAAAGAGAACTATGTAGAAACAAAATGAAAAATATAAATAAGAAGAATCTAAAAGAAAAATTTACAAAGAATGTGGCTAATAAATTTAAACAAAGACAAAATGAAAAAAAAAAAAGAAATAGCATAAAAAGAAAATAATGGAAAAAAGAGAGGATAAAGCTTCACATTGAATGAGGCCTTTTCATTTGTTTGGGAATTTGGGCCCAAAACTTCTCAGCCCTTTTAAAACATCAAAAAAAGATGAAAAT
>JAJOOS010011140.1:0-41885 GCA_029582725.1 Solanum chiquidenum | reverse complement strand
ATATATATATATTAGATGTCACCTTTATAGTTGTGAGCCTTTAACAGATCGGTCATCTCAGTGACAAACTCTTTGTCATCATCAATCAACATCACCCAAATTTCTCCTATCATACCATGATAGGGAGCTGCCATCAAATTATCTATTATTTTGATAGTTTTAGAATTTATGTTTCAGCCTTAATAAGAGGGAGATACAAGAAAATAATTTTTTATTTAAAAGAAAAAATTTATAGAGAACACCTTAACTCTTTTAATAGGTGCTTAAATAGTACTTTTAATGACTAATAGATATGTTTAGCGTTGACCATACATATTATTTTTATTTGATCTATTTAATGTTTTTCCTTTCTTGAGTCAAGACAAGGGCATACTTTTGACTTTTTTTTCTTTTCCGTTTATGAATTTAATATGAAGGGCAATATTTTCCTTTAAAAAGTCAATTTTCATTTTTCAAGAAAACGTTTTCAATTATAGGAGGAATGACTTATGTCATTCATGGGATATGAGTGCATAATAATTTTCATTTAAAATCTCAATCTTTATAACCGAACCCACATATTTTTGATAATTATACTCTAAAGCTTCATAAAATATTTTCTCCTTATCATATCATCCACATAGCCTTTTCAAGGTAAAATATTATAATATATATATATATATATATATGAATATCAGACACAACCTTCATAATTTTATTGTAATCTATACATTAAAGAATATAGGAAAACTAGAAAATACCCCATAAATTCAAAATACTTACAAACCCCTTTACATTCATATCCCACTAAATAATTATACTATATATTCCTCCCCCCCCCCCCCCAAACTAATTTCGCTTAACTAGATACTAAATCAATATATATTGTATTGATATCATTAAAACTTGTAATTTCGCTTAACTGATACTAAATCAGTATGTGTGTGTGTGTATATAATCAACATTTCTTGTTAAAAAATTAGTCATTGTCAATTATATTATAAGAGTATGTGTATATTTTTGTGGTATCATTAAAATTTCTTGTTGAGAAATTACTCATTAATCAATAATTCTATAAGTGTGTGTATATATATATATATATATATATTATTATTATTATTATTAATAATAATGTTTCTTGTTTAGAAGTTAGTCATTGTCAATGATATTATCAGAGTATGTGTATATTTTTGTGGTATCATTAAAGTTTTCTGTTGATAAATTACTCATTAATTAATAATACTATAAGGGTGTGTGTGTATATATTTGTGGTATCATTAAAGTTTTTTGTTCAGAAAATTTGTCAATGATACTATGAGAATATATTTTGTTTTTTATAGTATCATTAAGGTTTCTTGGTCAATCTATACTCATTAGTCAATGAAAATAAATTTCTCTCTCTCTCTATATATATATATATCTATATATATATATATATATATATATATTACTGTAAGAGTATATATTACCAAATGATATCTCTATTAAAGGATAATAATAATAATATAATAATAATAATAATAATAATAAATGAGAAAAAATAAAAATAATAAATAAGAAAAAGAACAAAAGTAATTTATTCAATTTTATTAAAAAGGGAAAAAATATAGAAGGAGAGAAAAAAATTATAAAGAAGATGAACTAACAAAAAAAAAGAAAAAAATTACCAAATGGTATCTCTAATAAATGATAATATGGAAAAAATAAATGAGAAAAGAATAAAAGAAAAATAAAAATAATTAATGAGAAAGAACAAAATTAATTTATTTTATTTTCTTAAAAAGGTGAAATTATAGATTGAGAGAAAAAATAAAATCAACAAAAGATAAACTAACAAAAAAAATGTAGAAACAATAAAATTGTTATATGGTATCTATATAAAAGATATAATAAAAAAAGAATAAAAAATAAATGAGAAAATAAAAATAATAAATGAGAAAAGAATAAAAGAGAAAATAAAAATTATAAAATGAGAACGAAAAAAAATTAATGCTAGGACAAAAAGAATAAATGAGAGAAAGGAATGGAGGTAGGAGCTGTAACTTTTTTTTTTTTTTTTGAAAATAAGTATTTCTTGAATTACTTTGAATTGGGGTATGAACTATTGTTGATACCCAATTTTGGCCTAACATTTTTAAAATTCGTAACTTTTAAGTTTTATTTATTCAATAGTCCAAAATACATTTTTTATGATTTTAAATAACTTTATCGATATTTATCCTTATTTGTCAAAATTTCAGAATTTTTTATCAATTAATTTTAATTACATTATTTTTGTCATATCCGATTGACTATGTTCAAATATTTGTTCATTTTGATTAAATCATTATTTATGTTAAATAACATTTTTTACATGTCATTAATTATGCTCATTACGTTTTTATATTCATTTTATTCGTTACATTTATTAATATTCATTTGATATTTTGTACAGTCTAAAAATTCATTCAAATATGGATAATATTTCATACACGGATATTTTATTGGCTAGTGATTTTATCCCATGGTTTTAAGATAGTGGTATTGTACTATATGTGGTTTTTTATTTTCAATTTAAGGAATAACTTGGTCATTAAGTTAGAGTAGTGGTGGATAAGATTTTAGGGGTAATTTTCAGATTTTTTAGTCTTCAAAAGGTTCTCTTTTATTGTTTCTTATTTTTTTCGGCAACTCACCGGAGTCCGCCAGAATCCGCCGAGTCCGCCACCCAAAAACCCCACTTTTCTCCTTTATTTCTTTTCCGTTTCCACCTCCACAGCAACAAACAACCAAAAGAACCCCTCAATTTCTTCTTCTTTCATGCTGTTTTTGTAAAGATATTGTCACGTAGGAGTTTGGGTGAAAGTCTATTTGTATTTATTTACTGATTGTTAGGAATCAATTTAGAAGAAGTCAGATAATTATATTCAGATTAGGAGTCCTTAGCCGTGACAACTTTGAAGTTCTATTCTCCAAGAAAATCATGTATATATATTGATGTATTCACGTGATGAATTGAATACAATTGAGAATCATCTTTAACATGGTATCAAGAGCCATTAGAGGTTAAACCAACCTAATTTTTTTTCTTTTTTTTTCATCGAGGAAAACATATTTCATGGGTGAAACCAGCATCTATTCCATGATGCCCTCGTCTTCTCCAAACCTCGCACATCTATTTCCTGTGAAACTCACATCTTCGAACTATTTACTGTGGAAAAGACACAATTTAAGCCTATGATATTTTCATGTGGCTTGAATCATCATATTGATGGTACTACTCAGATACCAACAAAATTTTTGGAAAATACCAATACCAAATTCAATCCAGCGTACACAATTTGGTTACGTGAAGACCAACTTGTTCTAAGTTGGATTATTGTTTCTGTTTCAGAAAGTATTCTACCTCAGTTGGTTGGAGCGATGACTGCTCATGCAACTTGGGACAAATTTATTGATGCATATGCATCTGGATCAAGGCCATACATTCGTGAACTCAAATCGCAGTTGCACACTCTACGTTGTGACAATGTTAGTATTGAGTCATATGTACAAAATGAAAAGGGAATAGCAGATAAGTTGGTTGCACTGCAACATCCAGTTCCAAATGATGATCTAGTAGAATTCGTTCTTGCTGGAATTGGACCTTTCTATCGTCCTTTTACTAGGTCGCTTGAATCACGTCAAAAAGAAATTACTTTTGATGCATTGTATGGATTGTTGTTGAACGAAGAACGACAATTGAAAAGGGATGAATTACACCTACGACACAGTATACTCACAGTTCCTTTTCTACCATCCGTGGACGTGGTAGATGATCTTAGGCATGTTTTTATGCTTAAGTTGTCAATAATTGTCTATGAATCGATTAGATTGAACAATGATCTCTAGTCATTAGCTTAATTTTGGTGTAACTTGTGATGATTGTGCACTTACACACATAATTAGATGTTTCAGGAACTCTCAAGGGAATTGGAGTCAAATTGAAGAAAAGAGATGCAAAAGAGCATGAAAAACGGCTAAGGATAAAGGCCCCAGGGTCAGGCGCACTGCTAGGCGCGACGCGCCAAGGCCCAAAATTCTGGGGTCTCTCTCAAGAGCGCTAAGAGGCGCGACGCGCCAAGGCCTAATATTCTGGGACCTTTCTCAGGCGCCCTGAGAGGCGCGGCGCGCCAACACTGATACATCTGAAGCAATTTTGTGAGGTTATAGGAGGTGCGACACACCAAGGGAAACCCGATTTTTCAAGCTTAAGTTGTGTTAAAAAGGATTCCTAGTTGAAGTAGTTTTTGTCTCCACTTTTCCTAAACTTATAAATAGACCCCTTGGGTTCTATTGAGGGGATTCAACTTTTATTGGGTGTGCAAGAGCAAGTATTCACGTTTGTAATAGGTTTTGATCTTTTAACTCTTCTATTTTCCGGAAATCGCATGAACAATTGTATTTTGTGATTTTCTAGTAGCATGAGTGGCTAAACGCCCTAGTTCTGGGGCTGTAGCTACGAATGAATTGTTGATTATTAAAGGCAATTATTATTAATTCTTGGTTGCCATTATAAGTTACTTCTATATTCTTATTTTAGTATTTTATGCTTGATCACCATAAGATAAATATATTGTGTATTCTTAAAATCGAGAGAAGAGGGATTAGATAGACCAGAGAATATAAAGAGCTCAGTCCACCCATAAATTGAGGTGATTAGTGTTTAGGAGTGACGCCTATACGAACACCTTACTTGGTTACGAAATAGGATGAAATAAAAATGCTCGCCAGTTAGTCTATTTATCCCCGTTCAACGATGTAGTTAGATAGCTAACTGGGGTAGTCGACGAGAGGTGTATAACCCAAATCATATCATCAACCCTATAAACCAGTAACTTTACAGCTGAAATTAATTCTAAGCCGATAATATGATACATGATATTCAGTATATGCTGCAGCCCTTGGATTTCTTTTAACTTGCTTGAAACATCATATTAAAGTCGTTCACAATTAGTTACTTTCATTTAGTGCATAATTATTAGTAGATAAACAATAAATCATCAACTCTTGAAAATGTTACTTTTTATTTTTAGTTGTAGAATTAAGTGAATATAAGTTGATCATAAGTCCCTTGGGAACGATAACTCGTTTCTTAAAGAATATATACTACTTGCGCGATCACGTACACTTGCGTGTATATTGGGAGCAACAGTAGAGGCCGAGGTCGTGGGCGTTCCTCAAATCACATCTTCCAACCGTCTCAAAATTGTGGGTTTCATAATTATGCACATACCAATTCTACATCATCTCAAACTTCAGATATGTCTGGAATTATTTGTCATAACTGTGAAGGTAAATGTCATATTGCACATGTGTGTCCATCTCCTAGGAGTAACACTAGCAATAAAGTTTCTGGACAACTTATTTCCAATTTAGCACGAACTCCTTCTCCTCAAAATTGGTTAATGGATAGCGGCACCACACATCATCTTACAGTTGATCTTGAAAACTTGGGTATTCATTCTGAATACCAAGGTCCTGAGAAAGTTACTATAGGTAATGGTTTCAAAATTCCAATTTCTCACATTGATAAAAGTTCGGTTGTTATAGCTAGAAAAAAAAATCAATCTTGATGACATCCTACATGTTTCAACTGTTGCTCAAAATTTATTGTCTATTAGTTCTTTTGCTAAGTCTAATCAAGTTTCAATTGAATTTTTTCCTTACCATTTTTTGATGAAGGACTTGCGACGAGGGACATACTGCACACAGGCCCGAGTGAAGATGGATTGTATTCTCTTCATGTGTTGAAGTCATCTGCACATGCATCTTATGTTGCATCTCTAGGGGTTTGGCATGCTCGTTTGGCCCATACATCACTTCTTACTGTTCGTCAAGCATTGTCGTCTAGCGTTATTGTCCTTTCCTTTAAATCTTCTAGTTTATGTTCTACCTGTGCTGTCAATAAAAGTCATAAAGTTCCTTTTCGTGATTCTAGTTTTCAAGCCTCCGGGCCTTTAGACCTAGTTTGTTTAGATATTTAGGGTCCTGCTCCAGTTGTTTCAAACGAAGGGTATCGATATTATGTGATTTTCTTTGATTATTTTAGCAAATATACATGGATTTATTTCCTTCGTCTTAAATCTGAAGTCCTTTCAGTATTTATGCAATTTCGTATAATTGTTGAAAAATATTTTGGTCGTCCCATTAAAAAATTTCAAGCAAATTGGGGAGGAGAATATCAAGAATGAACAAATTACTTGAGAGATAATGAAATTGTGCAGCGTTCCTCTTGTCCATATACCCCTGAACAAAATGGTTGTACCGAAAAAAAACATAGGCATATTGTTGAAATTGGCCGAGCATTGCTACATCATGCCAATGTCCCACATAAATTTTGGACAAATGCATTTGATATCGCTGTGTATACTATAAATCGCTTACCAACCCCACACTTAAATAATAAAACTCCATTTCATGTGTTATTTAACACTGATCCAGATTACTCTTTGTTGCGTGTTTTGGTTGCCTTTGTTTTTCGTGGTTGCGTCCTTATACAAAGGATAAATTGTCTGCTCGATCTGAATCGTGTGTGTTTTTGGGCTACAGTAAATTGCACAAAGGATACAAATGTTTTGACCTATTTCTTCAAAAATTTATGTTTCTTGTCATGTCATCTTTGATGAAAATACTTTTCCTTTTGTTTCACCAGATGTTGTGGTGCTTCCATCTATTACCAATGCTAAATCAGACCCTCTCAATGTTACTTTGCCATTTCAGAATTTTGTTTCTTCATCCAGTATTCCACCAATTATGCCACAATCTTCAGTACCGACGCCCACATCGAATCTGCCTTCCCTCTCTCCATTTTCAAAATCCTTGACAAATCCCAGATCCTTGTCATCTGTTGATCATATTACTGTACACACACATGCTTCTGACCCACCTTCACAAGATGACGGATCCTTGTCATATGTTGATCATATTACTGTACACACACATGCTACTGACCCACCTTCACAAGATGACATTCTCATGGTGTAGCCTTGCTTTCACCAAGTGTAGTTAGAGAAAATCCTCATTCTTCTAATACGAGTCACTAAACTGATTTTGGAAACACTTCTGCCATCAGTATGCTCTATCCAGCAGCCCCTTCTTTGCAAAAGATGGTCACACGAACACAAACAGGCTCCTTAAAGTCAAAGAAACCATTTTCCATGTCAACTACGACAACAACATCGGCAATAGTGGAACATTCTTTCCATTCACAGGCTATTAAGGATGTTCATTAGTATCGCGCCATGTCAGAGAAGTATAATGCACTTATTTAAAATGGTACTTGGGAACTAGTTCCACCATCCCCGTCTTAAAATATAAGTGGTTGTAAATGGGTGTTTAAGAAGAAATTAAAGTCAGATGGTTCATTGGATCGCTATAAAGCAAGGCTTGTGGCTATATGATATCATCAACGATTGGGTCTCGATTTTGCTGATACATTTAGTCCAGTAGTTAAGCCGGCTACCATACGATTATTGTTGTCCTTGGCGGTGTCTCAGCAATGGCATGTCACTCAGCGGCGGTGTCTCAGCAATGGCATGTCACTCAGCTAGATGTATCCAATGCATTTCTTCATGGGAAGTTAGATGATATTGTATACATGTCTCAACCTCCCGAGTTTGTTGATCCTACTCGTCCAGATCATGTTTGTTTACTTAACCGATCTCTCTATGGTCTCAAACAAACTCCGCGTATGTGGAACAAATGTTTAGCTGATGTGCTTCTTTCTCTAGGCTTTGTGAGATCAAAAACTGATTGTTCTCTGTTCTATTTGCCGCACACCGATGTAAAGTTGTTTTGTTTAGTCTATAATGCCGATATTCTAATTGTGGGATCTAATTATTGGTCATATTGCAGTTCTAATTACCAATTTGAAAACTCACTTTGCTTTTAGAGACTTGAGAAAATTGTCTTATTTCTTGGGAATTGAAGCCAATTGGAAACATGAAGGATTGCATTTATCACAAGGTAAGTATGTCACAGACCTCCTTAATCATGTGCAAATGGGGTCGTGTGGTCCTGTCTCCACACTAGCTTCATCTTCATTTAAGCTCCCCAATACTGGTGGATGTTCATTCCATGATCAAACTCTATCTAAAAGTATTGTTGGAGCTGTATAATACTTGACGTTTACTAGACCTGATATAACGTACGCGGTTAATAAAGTATCACAATTTATGCATTGTCCTATGGATTCTCATTGGGTTGCTGTCAAACATATTCTCCGTTATGTCAAGGCTACAACATCTCATGGTTTATTTTTTCTGATATGTCATCCACCTTACTTCATAGTTACATTGATTCGGATTGGGGAGGTGATGTTGATGATCGCAAGTCTACCACTGGATTCACTATTTTTCTTGGTTCTCATTTGATTTCATGGGCTTCTCGCAAGCAAAGAGTTGTATCACGATGGAGCACAGAGGCAGAATATCATGCGCTAACTGTTGCTACCTCTGAAATGACATGGGTCGAACATCTCTTTCGAGAGATTGGATGCTACACCACCTCTCTTCCCATTCTCTGGTGTGATAATCTCAGTGCTACCCAGTGGCGGACCCAAGATTTTCGTTCAGAGGGTTCGAAAAATAAAAGTACAAACGTGTAAATAAGCCAACAAAATAAAAATTTCAAGGAAGTAGTAGTATATAGTTTATAGGTACAATTTTTAGGAATGGGAGTATGGGACCCTTGAATTTTTTGGGTTTAACACCACATTTTAGCACGTTTTATTAAAAAAAAAACAAAAAAAAAAACATGAAAATCGGAACTGGAACTAAAAAAAAAACTGAAAGTAAAAAACTAAAAAATAAAACGCTAACCCAGGGATTCGATCCCTGGACGTCGAGGTTAATTTTGAAGGGAGTTGTCGTTGGGCTATCTCCTTCACCTTGTCATTGAGGGGGTTCAAAATATATATATCCACATAAATCCAGAAAATTTACCTCATATATACAGTGTAATTTTTTATCGAGGGGGTTTGGGTGAACCCCCTGGACAACACGTGGGTCCGTCCCTGGTGCTACCTACTTAACGACTAATCCTATTTTTAATCTTAGTGCTACCTACTTAACGGCTAATCCCATTTTTCATTCCCGAACGAAACATATGGAAATGGATTTTCATTTTGTCCGTGACAAGGTTCGTGCGAAGACCTTATCAGATATGTGAGTTCCCATGATCAAGCGGCCGATGCTCTTACCAAACCTTTGTCCAAGGTCCGATTTCTGGATTTGAAGAGCAAGTTGACAGTTTTTCCACTCTCTGCTCAACTTGAGGGGAAGTGTAAAGATAATGTCACTAGGAGTTTGAGTGGAAGTCTATTTGTATTTATTTACGGATTGTTAGAAATCAATTTAGAAAAAGTCGTATAATTGTATTTAAATTAGGAGTCCTTAACCGTGACAACTTTGAAGTCCTATTCTCCAAGAAACTCATGTATATATATTGATGTATTCACGTTGATGAATTGAGTACAATTGAGAATCATCTTTTTAACAGTTTTCAGCAACTTGCTGACCAGCAAACAACAACTCAACAATAACAACACCAAAAGCTACCGACACCACCATTTTCCATTATTTTTTCCGACCACCTCCATCGTACAACCAGACCCCAAACACTACCTCTGTTTTCTTTCCGGCTGACCAGCAAAACAGCATCAAACCCCTTCCTTTTTCCCAGCGAAATACCCACTGAACAACAACCAGTAGCTCACCAAACAAATCCATATTCTCCTATCAACAAGAGCAGCAAGCTCCACCAGGTCATGAGCTCACCTGAAACAACCAACAACGCAGCAAACAAGATCCCACTTCCCTCTCCTTCTCAAACAGAGCTCAAACAACCCCACCTCTATTATTTACCTTTTCCGGTAGAGAACGACTCTAAAACCCTCCAAAACCGACCCCGAATCGCCACCACCAAACCATCCAAAGCTCTGGCAAAACAACATCAGTAGCTCGCACAAACCAGCGACCAACGCCGCCTTCCCTTTTCCCATTCCTTTCAATTTTCGATTTGATTTTGCAGGTTTTCCGGTCAGCGCCAAGAAGGACTACGAACCAGCAACATCCCACCACCATTACAACAGCAGCGAACCAGTGAGCTTCGAAACTCCGGCGTAGCTCTGAACCAGACCCGGTCATCACTACCACAGAAACTCCGGCGAACGAAGCCGGCGGGCCAAACCAGCGACAACATCTCCATCACCGGTACTTCAGCGAGAACCACCAAATAATAGCTCCATCTCCGACCAAAATCCATTCCACTGGTGAAACCGAGCTCCAATTCCGGTAAATAAGCGGCTCCTTTGTCCTCTTATTTGATATTTTTCTCTTTGTCTATTTATGATTGCTTTTATATTTTATTTGTACAAATCTTACCGGTAAATGTTTGGCTTCGGTGAATTTAATTTTGTTCTTGCCCATTTATTATCAAGTTTGAAATTGTCCATGTTTATCTCTGTATTTCAAATATTTTCTTAAGTTTATATATGAGTATATGTTATAATTGGTCGATGAAGAAATTACAGTCGATTTTCAAGATCTTTCATCTTAATAAGACGAGTTTTTATTTTGAAGTTATTATTTAATTTATTCATATTTATTTAGTACTAACACTTGTACTAATTGTCTTTATAGGTACCCGTAGTTGTTTTTCATTGAAGCGATTCGAGTGAAGTTTGAAATTATATTCTTTATTCATTATTGTATATTATTGACGTTAGGCAAACCTTAGGCCGTTTCTTATATTATTGTTTTATTTTATTATTTGTATATATCTCATGTTTATTATACTTGCATATTGTTGTATCTCCTCCTCAATTTGAAAAAAAAAAGAATTCCGTCGGAACCCACATTTGTAGATTTCGAAGGATGTGTAACACCTTTCTTTCGGAATAACTTGAACCCCTTACCTAAAATCTAATGGTTTCGTAGACTTGTTTTTTAATTGGTTTTCTATTCCCCCTCCCTAAAATTACGTGGCGACTCTTTTAAAACTCTTATTTTCTTAAACCCCTTACCTAGAATCTAATGGTTTCGTAGACTTGTTTTTTAATTGGTTTTCTATTCCCCCTCCCTAAAATTACGTGGCGACTCTTTTAAAACTCTTATTTTTTTAAAATTCTTTTAAAATGGAATTAATTGATTATTTTTTGAGTCACAACGACGTTTCGCCCTATTTAAATATAGTAGGAATGTAAACAACTATGATTCATTTACGTAGACCTCAACATCTTTTTTACCTCACTTACAAATATGCAGTACTATTAGGAAATTATTGAATATTTAAATTAATTTTGCCTATTTTTTTCTCTATGTTTTTCTTTTTCAATTACAAAATCTTATAATTTGAGAACTTCATACGTTACTGTTAAATCAACATATATCTAGTTAGTTTCATAGATATATTTTATAATACTACTGAGGACAAGCATCAGAGCTGTATTAGTTATCATCTTAATAATTTTAAGGGATTAGACACAAGTATCTTTAGACTATGATAAAAAATTTAAAAACACACATTAACTAAAAAGTCTTATTATTCAGCCTATAGCTGAGAAAGAGTCGGTACCAAAAACTATGTATGCTGCACAAATCCAGCATATATTCTTCATTGGTAGGGGTGGGCATGGTATGGTACATTTGAAAGTTTCGATATCGTGATTTTGATATTCGGTTTTCAAAACATTATACCATAACCACACTAATTTAATTCGGTATGGTTCGGTATTTTGAAGTTCGATTTTGATATTTTACGGTATGGTAAATTGGTAATTATAATTTGTTCAACTTCAACTAATATATACTCATATAATAGATTATTATGACTTCGACAATTAAAAAAGGTCTCAATTGTATCCTACTAACACATTACGCATGTAGAAATATATATGCAAAATAAAGTACAAAAAATCCTTTTGTTAATCAATTACAATTCGAATGCATTTCAATCAAAATATATAGTTAAAGTTGTAGCTTCTAAACGTTTAGTTTATACTAATACTAGGTTGCATATTTGTTAGTATTTTAATAATGTATATATTATTTATGTAACTATATAATCGGTATGGTAGTCAATATATTTCGGTATGGTATATCTAAATACCAAATACCGTATCAAATATCAAAAAAATTAAAATATATACCAAATACCACACCAAATAACATAATATCAAAATCACTGTATTAAAAATTTCGGTATGGTATGGTATTTCGGCATATACCATACCATGTCCATCCCTACCTCTCCCTAACAATAGTTGTCCACTATTGATTTGGCACATGGATTAAAAAACAACAAATAAAAAGGGTAATTTTACCAAATTCCCCTTATTAAATATAAGTCATTTTTTGTAACTGGCTGTTATATTAATTACCAGCAATATGAGTAAGTCATCTTAAACATTGAAAAATGAGTAGTATTTCATAGCAAGAGTAAATAGATATAACATGGTAAATTATTCATTGATTTTATCAACTAGACAAGTATTATTGGATATCCCAATATAGTTTACTGGACAAATAAAGACGAACGGAAAGAATATTAAAATTATATTTTATCCCTATTTATATAAATATTAACTTTAGATTTTAAATACGTACCCTACCGTTATTATTGAATTCAAGTTTTCTATTTAACCAGAAGGAAAACAGGTTTATTTTAGTAATAACATATTTTAATTGATGAAAATAAGAGGGGGGAAATCAACAATATTTTCTTATCGATTAAATAAAAAATCAAATCGTTAAAAACCATAAAATATTCAATCAAAACTAATAACATTTATCTTATTAATTTAATTATTAATTTAGCATACTTACAAATTAAAAATCGATAAATCGAACCGCATTACATACTAGTACTTTAGATCATAGATGTGGCTGTGTACTAAGATCCTTGACTATAATCTAATCTTACTTAATATAAAGAGACATGTAAAGTTTGCTGACTTGGCTAAATACAATTGGCTATCATTCGTATTTGCCATGTCAGATATATCTTGGTGGACAAGTTCTGTTGTTTTTACCTTCCTTTTTTTAACTGTCCTTGTTACCTAAGTTAAAAGGGTAAATATTTTTTAATTTTTTTTCATGTCAATTAAAATAATAATAAATACAAATGATAGTATTTTAAATTATCCTTCTTTAGTGTCAAGTGTATTAGTCGAAGAAAATTATACTTTAATTTTAAATTTCTAGCGTAATAATCTCTATAGGTTAAATTTTATGGACGAAAACAACAAGTTAAAATAAAAGTATAAAACAAAGAAAATATAAATTTCGATGATTCCCCGAGATAAAAAAAAGAAGATACAAATCTCTTGTCCTTGCTCATAAATATTTTTTGTTTCTTTTCAATTTTTTTTAATGACATGTAGTAAGTTTTAGTTAAGTAATTAGCCACATTAAGTGTATATATATCACATTAAAGTAGTAATATACAGAATCATTTCGTTATAATTTAGTATAAAAATTATAGATATTTTGCATTCATCTATTTTTTGGTATATTAATAAATGTAATGAGTGTATAAGCAACTCAATAAAAAGGTAAAAAAAGAAGAAGACAAACAATACACAAATATCAGCTAGTATTTATAATCTTTATTTTAAGTGTATACAAAATTGAGCAAGTAGATATATATGGATACACATATCTTATTTAAATATTTACTTATACACATCAACAATGAAAGAGCATAAATTTAACTGAGATTAAATTAAAAAATACGTTTATCTATCACGAAAAAAGAAACAAACACTAATTAAGTTCTAGAATATTCAAATATTGTAAATTTTTTTTTAAAAAAGGCCGTTTCTTACGGTGAAAGAGTGTAAAAAGTTCCATTTCTATATATGCATGGAGGGTTTGCTAATTATCATTACTCCTTTGTTTAAGCTAAAATCCTCTCTACTAAGTGAAAAGGAGAAAGGGATCATCACTCTTGCAGGCTGAAGCAAACCTGATGAGGGCAAAATTCACAGTGGATATTGTTGTATGCGAAAAGATTCAAGTTTGGCTTTGATTTCTCTTCTCTTTCTGGTAAGAAATTCACATTTTCCGCTATTTTTTGTTCGGTATTGTTAGTGTATCTTTGTTTGTAGCTTAAAACCCAAAATCCCCTTTTTGCTGGAAAAATTGTTAGGTTTGGTGAGCTGATGGTGACTGAATCGGGTCTCAATTGAACCTAAGTTCGTGTGCAGGTTTACTCCGATGTCTATTCAGGGCATATTTGTTTGAAATCTGTAGTTGCTGCTGTTAATTTTAGTAGTGTAGAATTATGGTTTTACAAAATATTATATAATTGTGGTTTTGTTGACTGATTAACAGCATGATTGTTTGGGATGATTAGTCATGTGCTTGATCTGTGGGCAAAATTTGATTTGTGCCAATCTGGTAACTAGTTTTCCTGAAAGTAGAAGAAATGTTGCCAATGTATAGTGTAATAAAGAGTAATGCAAACTAAATAGTAAGAAGCATAAGTCAATAAAATGTGAAGAATAGAAACTGATATCTGCTTTTGTTGACTACAAAGTGAACTCTATACAAACAGTTGATTTGGTTAGGGAATGATGCTTTTCAACGTAAAAGTTGAAGCAGCAGCAATGTGATTGACAAACTGATACAGACTTCATGATTGTACTTTCACCATTTGAACTTCTAAGTCTAAACCTAAAACTGAAACCCTAAACTCTATTTCATAAATTAAAAAGAAGAAGAAAGAGGAAATTCTTATCATGTATCCAAGTGAGTTTCTAATAAGCACAACTCATAGCAGGGGAAATGAATACTGCATGATAGACACATCCTTATCAGCAGTGGCGTACGTAGGATTTTGCCAAAATAAACACTATTGTAAATGTTCTTAAAAATAGACACTAACATAAATGTTAATCATTGAGGTACTAATTGACGGAAGTAAACGTTTCAAGAAGTTTCACGGTCAGTCTACTCCGTCCGTTTGCTTTTACTTGTCTTCCGTTCTAAAAATACATTTTCACTTTTACTTGTTACTTTTAGCATATCGAGAGATTATTTTTTTTTTCATGTTTTACTCTTAACATTAATTACATATTTCCCAAATCATTTCTCAAGACTTTTAAGACTAAACATCAATTAAGGGATTAAAGTCATATTAGTCATTGTTTATTAAAGGGCGTGCAAAGTCCAAACTGGACAAGTAAAATGAATGGATGGAGTATGTTGTTACCCTATTCACACACTATCACTTCAAAAGGAAAATAATAACAAAACATTAGTTTCAAAGAGCCGCTGGTCCGTTGGTTTGTTTGATATTTACTGAAGGGGAGGTCGGTGTTTCGAATCCTTTGAGGATCTCTTTTTAAAGAAACATAAAAATGCTAAAAAACGATGACAAATTCGTGAATTTTGGGGTAATTGATCCGCATCATTCATTAAGAGAACTCAACGCTGGACCAGTGAACTAAGAGCTGGAATGTGTTAAGCGGCGTTACTTTCTCTTATATCTTGTGGTATTTGTTTTCTCACACTATTAATCATACAAATTTAGTTAAACTTCCCAGTGAAGCAGTGTTGGATGACACCACTTAGGGGAACGTACGTCTCTTACTTATCAGAAAACAACATATATAAATGAACAACCATAAGGCCTAAAGATTTTATAGATTCTTAACATTTGTGGATTAAAGAGTTTATTATTTCTCTCTGATAAGAAAATCAAAATTTTCGCTGACATGTTCCCATAGTTAGTGTATCTTTGTTTCTTTCTTGAACCCCTGAAACTCTTTTTCTCTTAGGTCCTGTTTTCTGGAACTAGGGGTGGAAAAATTGCCCAAGCCCATCTAACCCGCGCAATGACTTATGGTTTGGGCAACGATACAATTTTCTGATGGGCTGATTTGGGCATAGCCCATTTCAACCCATGAAAGTGCCCAAATCCAACCCATGAAAGTACCTATTTTACATCAGTGTCTGTTTTTCCCACTTTTGTATTTTGTCATTTATGAGGATATTGAGATTATGCTTATCTTCAGTTATTATTCAATGCTACTTATTATAGTGACTTTATGCTTCTTCTTTCTTCCTTTTGAAGATTCCTGGACAATTTTAAGCCTAGATTTCAATTCTTTTAGTGGCTTAATATGTTTGGTTATTATTTTTCTCTAATATGATTGGTTAATGTATGTACGAATTATCATTAAAGATTTTCCAAGGTATTGAGTATTTCCTTTTGAGTGTAAGTATGCATTATTATGTGTTGTGATTATATGGTTATACGCAATTACTGGCTTACATGTAATAATTGTTCTATGTAAAGTATTTGTTTATACAAGCAGCTCTATGTTCAATATTTAAAATGAGAAGATTGAATTATTGTTGTTGATTTAATTAATAGGTTTTGTTGAGAACGCTTGTTGATGTTTATATTGGTATATCTAGTAAATTGATTTTTGCAACCAAATATAATAATTGAGTAGTTGGTGCTATCTTGCTGATGGTGACTGAATTCGTTCTCAATTAAACCTTTGTTATTTTGCTGGTTTACTGCTTACACTTGTGGTTTTGCTATAAATTGACCTGTAGTTCCATGTCTCTGCTCTGCTGTGCCTAATTCTTGGCTATTCATGGCGTATTTGTGTGAAATCTATAGTTGCTGTATTAATTTTAGGAACAATTTTTATACTAAAGTTTTGAATTTTCAAATTGATGTATTATTGTGGTTTTGTTGACCGATTATCAACATGATTGTTTGAGATAATTAATCCTGTGCTTAATCTGATGAGTAAAATTTGATTTGTGGTAACATATTAACTAGTTCTCCTGAATATAAAAGAAATGTAGCAAATGTCCAGTAACGATGAGTAATGGAAGCCAAATAGTAGCCAAGGGGATCATGAAAAGAACCATAGGCGAATAAAATCAGTATCCCGACATCCATCCGATATGGGAATGCAGAGTTTTTAGATCTGATTTTGTTGACTACGAAATGAACTCTATACCAACAGTTGATTTGTTAGAGAATGACATTTCTCAATAAATAAGTTGAAATTGCAGCAATCTGATAGATAAACTGATAGAAACTTCATGATTCTACCATACCAACTAGACCTTCTTTCACCATTTTAACCTTCAAGTCTAGGCCTAAAACTGAAACCCTAAACTCTATGTAACAAATTTTTAAAAAAGGAAGAAGAAAAGGAAATCCTTCTCATTGATCCAAACGAGTTTCTCATAAACACAACACATAACTGGGAAACTGAAAACCATAGAATACAACATCCATATCAGAAAACAGCAAATATAAATGAGGCCTAAAGTTTTTCTAGATTCTGAACATTGTTGGATGAAAGAGTTAATTCATTTTCTTTCTGGTAAGAAATTTATGTTCTTACTATCATATTGTCCATTCTTGCAGGTGTTTAGCGTGTCTTTCTTGCTGAAACTCCAAAACACTCTTTCTTGTAGTCCTCATCTCTTGAATAAATAGTTGATGTTATCATGGTGATGTTTGTGAAAACGCTAAAAGTTGGTGAGCTGAGGTCTGACTTGGTTTTGACTTAGACCTTAGTTCTAGTGCTGGTTTGCTGTTGACACTTGGGATTTTGCTGCAGTGCCTTAAATAAGACCTTTCTCCTTTTGTTATTCCCCATTCTTGGCCATTGAGAGCATATTTGTTCCAATCTCTTAACTGTAGTGTTGATTTTAGCCGAACTTGTGAGTTTCCAAGGTCTTAGCATTTTAAACTATATTTATTTGTTGCTTTTGTAATTGTTGATGGGTTAATCAAGTATGATGCGTCACAATTATTATTTATCATATACCGACTCTAATGAGTAAATTTGATTTGTAGGGAAAGAAGTCCTTACCTTTAGGGAACAATGTCTATTGCTACTGTTGCGCTTAGTCCAGTCTATGAAGATCATTTGAACTTAGCAAGCTGTTTGGCAGGCCAATACGGTTCCCGGTCCAATGATTCAATCTTGATTTTTTTGACCGTGGGTGGGTCTGTAATTCCCTTGCGTGTTAAGGAGTCCGATTCTATTGCTTCTGTGAAATCTAAAATCCAGACATTCAAAGGTTTCTTTGTGAAGAAACAGAAGCTTGTCTTTGATGGAAAGGAGTTGGCTCGGAACAATTCCCGTGTGGGGGACTATGGGGTCGCTGATGGTAACATTTTGCATTTGGTTCTTCGTCTGTCTGATTTACAAGCAATTACTGTTAGGACAGTGTGTGGTCAGGAGTTTGAGTTCCATGTTGATAGAAAGAGAAATGTTGGTTATGTGAAACAGCAGATTGCAAAGAAGGGGAGAGATTTTCGTGATCTTAGGGAACAGGAACTAATACTTGATGGTGTGGAACTAGAAGATAAGAGGCTGATAAATGATATTTGTAAAAGCAACGATGCAGTGATTCACTTGTTGGTGCGTAAATCAGCTAAAGTACAGGCTCAAGCCGTGAAAACAGATTTTGAAGTTTCAGTTGTAGCATCAGCATCAAATGAGAAAGAGTCTGATGCAGTAGAGAAGTTCCAAGAGAGGTTTCAGGCTTTTGGACTCAATACTGTGCCAAGAAATTTTATTTTGGAACCATTGATTATAAATCCTAAGATCACACCATCGCCAGTGGTTAAGCAGCTGATTGGTAGCACTTTTGATGGGATAGCAAGGGGTCACCAACCAATTAGGTCTTCTGAGGGATCAGGGGGTGCTTATTTCATGCTAGATTCATGTGCTCAGAATTATGTCTCTGTTTTTAAACCAACAGATGAGGAGCCTATGGCTGTGAATAATCCCCGGGGGCTTCCATTGTCTGTAGATGGTGAGGGGTTGAAGAAGGGCACACGTGTAGGAGAGGGGGCATTTAGGGAGGTTGCTGCATATATTTTGGATCATCCCAAGTCGGGACCTCGCTCAACTTGTTGTGATGAGAAGGGATTTGCTGGGGTTCCTCCCACAGTTATGGTCAAGTGTTTCCATACTGGTTTCAATCATGCTGAAGGCTGTGAATATTCATCCAAGAGTCTTAAGATTGGGTCGCTGCAGATGTTCAGGAAGAACTGTGGAAGTTGTGAGGATTTTGGTCCTCGTGCTTTTCCTGTTGATGATGTACACAGGATTTCGGTGCTGGACATAAGGTTGGCTAATGCAGATAGGCATGCTGGAAACATTTTGGTTCAGAAAGATGATAAGGATGGTCAGCTTGTGCTTATACCAATTGATCATGGCTACTGCTTGCCCGAAAATGTAAGTGTCTCAACTCAGCATCCAATATTCACCAAATATATGTTTTATAGAAACACGTAGTAATCTTAGATGGCATATCCTAAGATGATATGGGTATTAATTAACTTCTCTTCTGATTCCCTTTACTGGGTCTATTTCAGGCCTTTTTATGACTTCTATGGTGATGTATATATTTTCTATGATCGGTTTTAGAAGAATATATGTTTTATGAGGAGTATGATATAGGTTAAGAGAGTATTCCCTGGTATGCATCATTTTTTGCACATTCACTCTAGATCATGGTACACTAGGTGTTGATTCAGTCTTTCATCCCATGCTTCTTGTGTTATCTGCCAATTTGTGGAATGTGATTGCATTAATCAAGACAACTTCTCCGTGCCCTGATTTTTCTTTTCCAGTTATGGTTCCCCAATCATTTTTTACCCCATCCCATCCTCTAATTTCCCTTTTTTCTAATACAGTTTGAAGATTGTACTTTTGATTGGCTCTACTGGCCTCAAGCACAACAACCTTACTCTGCTGAGACAATTGCATACATAAACTCTCTTGATGCCGAGAAAGACATTGAGCTTCTGAAGTTTCATGGTTGGACCATGTCCCTTGCTTGTGCACGTGTACTTCGTATCTCTACTATGCTTCTGAAGAAAGGTGCAGAGAGAGGTCTCACCCCTTCTGCAATTGGAGGAATCATGTGCAGGGAAACACTGAAGAAGGAGTCTATCATTGAGCAGATTGTTGAAGAAGCTGAAGAGAGTGTGCTCCCAGGAACAAGTGAGGCAACATTCTTGCAGTCTGTTTCGGTCATCATGGATCGACGCCTTGGTGACCTGATTAAGTAAATGTGTATGAAGATGTAAATTTTGTGCATATGTTAATAGTTACCTGGTTGAAACTAAATTCTGGGGAAGGGTGGGATGTTAATGTGGTGTTTGTAGGGCCTCTTAACTTGAAATATTTAGTTTTTTGTTATTGTGGAAATCTGACTTGATAAATATATCCTACCTGTTATAGCTTTGTTGGCCTCATGACTATATCCACATAGGGAATTGAACTTGGAGGCCCCTCCACCACTCGTGATATGATGAATTAATTTTTACATCATGGGTTGGAAGATATTGTAACGCACCAATTCTTCTTCTCCTAATTGCCGTGCCAGACGACTGGTCCACTTCATCTTTGAAGCTAATTTAAGGGCAGAAAACTAGACGGGCTTCAACTAGTATTTGAGCATTTATTTCAGAGACTACAACTGTCATTTGACCAATTTCTTCACATACGTAGGGATAAGGTATGCGTATATCTTAATCTCTCTAGGAATATTTTTGTTGGTCTGAATTCAACGGATTTCAAATCATCCATTTCTGATCCTTAGTTGCCTAAGTTACCAAACGAATCAATCTCCACAACTCTACCTTTATTCTATGCCTTGGGACCCTTGACATTCTTACGTGTTTACTTTAAATTTCAGTAAAGCTAGAGAGCACTAACACCATAAGTTGGTTTTGTTCTTCTGTCAGCATCACATTGATAGGAGACCTTTCTACTAAGCTTCTAGCTAGCTACTAACTTCTGCACAAGTCCAAGTGCATATGATTGTTGGTTTTCCACCCTTTTTCGTTGGGGTCCGACTAAAAAAAAACTCACTTTGGGGTAAAAACATCTCAGTACCAAAGACGATTCCATACCTGAGAGGAGAGGGGCATGAATGGGAGCCTTGCATTTATTAAAGGGGATACACATCTACAAAAGTCACCATCAATTTGAAACTCAATCAATTGAATGTAATGTAAAACTGTCACTTTTTCAATTGAACCAATAGTTTTTTGCTAGTATGTTCTAATTACAACAAAAAGGAAATTACAACATTTATCATTTAATGAAGAGGTATCTGTAGAATGTTGCAGACTTGCTCTGTAGTCAGTTCACCAATAAAACAAAATTGCAACTTAACGGCTTATAAATTATTGCACTTTGGAATTAAATACTTATTTATATACCAACTGCAAAAACCATAAATCTGATATTTATACCTTCCTTTTAAGTACTTAGCCCTGCCAAGAAAGACACCCCAGTTGAAGGCAACCAAGATGATCCATAAATAAACTTTGATACAGTGAACTTGCTGGCCTCCTCGACAGACTTAATCACCCGATACCCTGGCCAAGTAACGCGTTGCCCTACTGCTGCTCCTGGCCCAAAGTTCATGTATTCACCATAATACAATGTGTTCAGCGCGAAATCACCATTCCACTCAAGCCAACCATGTGGGTGTATATGATCACCCATGTTAGATAACATGTAAACTGTTCGCGAATACATCTTCCATGGTCGACCTAGATATGTAGAGAAGCTTCCTTTGGATGCTGCGAGGTCAGGTGTTGCCATGATTTTGCAAGCATGGATTGAAATGCCAGTATTTTGATTAGGGTCTTTCCTGTTTTGGGCTGTGATGGTGTTCTTCTGATTAGCCATCGGCTTTCGAGCATAGATGTTACAGTTTTGGAGGACCACTGCTGCATTTCCGAAAATGAAGTCTACTGTCCCATAGATATCACACTCTCGATAGAATTGACGCTGTGAATGCACGTAGAGGGTGTCTTGGTATCCAATAACATTGCAGCGGAAGACCACGGCGTGATCACCTCCGATACGGAGGGCTACTGCTTGATGATTGTTTGGCCCAGCATAGTTCTCAAATGTCATATCCCTTGCAATAAAACCAGCTCCAGTTGCAGCTGCATGTTCATAAATAAATTTCTAAGAAATTACTACAACAACATACCAAGTGGGGGTCTGGAGAGTGTAAAGTGTACGCAGGTTTTACCACTATCTAGTGGAGATAGAGAGTGTTTCCGAAAGATCAACAGTTCGAGTGCAACAAATCCAAGTACAAAGAAGAAGAAAACAATATAGAAAACATAGCAACTAACACGCTGAACCAACAAAATAGTGCGGTAACCGAAACACAGTATAAACAACTCATATTTGTTCCATTTTCTACGTCTTTTTCCTATATAGGATAATCCCAAGGTGCCCTCACAACCCAAGCAGAACAACGCAATTATCAAGGGCGTGCTGTATCACTGAGCTAATATCCCATTGTGCGACCTCTAACCATGGGCCCACTATACCAAAACCAAGAGAAACTCCATCCCTTTCTTTCCTTTTTTCGACCCCATGTTAGTCACCAAACATATATTCTATCTCTATGGGAGATGTTAGAAGTGTACAAAATAACTAAGTTAAACATAAAAGGTGAGCATAAGTAATGAATCAAAGGACATGGACAATAGTCATGACTCCACTTGCTCCTACTACAATAGCAATATTCCCACTTTAAATTGTGGCCACCAAATTTAGTTAGGTCATATCACTATCCTTAATAGGCTTTGAAAGTTTGAATGCAATAAATTAGATGGAACATGTAAAATTCCAACTCATGAGGTGCAATTCCTCAATACTTTTTGGGTGAGGTGGACCACATCAAAAGGACGAAAGAAGTGCAAGGGGCTAAGCTATAGGGGACTTCATTAGGATTTGTAGTTAAAAGAAATTCATTGACATCTCAATTTTTCTTTATTAAAAATTAAGATGTTCCATTGAACCAAGACTTTAGTTAATATATCTAGATGAAATATTCTGATAAATTTAAGGAGTTAAAGTTGACTATATATTAACAATTAAGCCATAAAAGATAAGATGTACTCTCAGGTTTATTTTATTTGCCTTGCTTATTAAAAGTAATTGATCCAAAATATTATCTCCGTCTATTATATTTATAATCTGCGCATAAAAATATGACAAATAAAATAGACGAAACATCGAGGAGTGAGAATTTTACCAAAGGAGGCAGTATGGAATGTTGTTAGGTGCTGAGATACACTTTTTCCTCCCGTAATCACCGTCTTCCCCTTGCCGTCCCCGATGAACATCACGTTCATTTTCTTCCTCCCTACTTTCAAATTATTTTCTTCATACCTGTCATTTATTTATTATAAAATAATAATAAAATGATTAAAAACAATATGAAGTCAAATTGCTTAACGACTACGACAAAAAAAATGAAGAAAAAGTTTACTCTGCCACGTAAGTGAAAATAAAATTTTAAAAAAAGATTGAAAAGGGGATCAGATACGTTACCAAAAAGTGAATCAAAAAGTTTTTCACTTTTCCAACTACTTGTCCCAAAAAAGATAATTTGCATTTTACCTTCCCGCCTTCACGTAAATTATGGTCCGGTGATTACTCTTTTCCGGCACCTTTTTTATCGCCTCAGCTATCGTCTTCACCGTTCCGCTACCGTCCTTCGCCACAATTATATCGGCTTGAATTGCCGACACTGATGTATTCATCAATTTTCTGTCCCTCCGAGACATCCATTTCGGAAATTCATCATGATGTGTTTCAAATTCCATCAATCTACGCCGGCGATTCTGTATCGGAATCCCGGAGAAATCATCGTCGCCATTCGCGGCGGCGTAAATAGCGAGAGCATTACTCACCAATTCAGATAAGTCCTTGAGGTTCTCCGACATATGATCCTTCACATTCCCGGTGACGTCGGCGAATCCGTCTGTACACGTGTCCTGATTCGTGAGAGCAGCGCTGAGCCACGTCATCACGTCCTGTGTAGATCCCGTCGGCGAATCTCCGAAAACAGAGGTTAACGAGTGTGAGAGAAGATCGACTGATTCTTCCAACAATTCAAGGCAATCGTCGTACGCCGATCTAATTTGAGTACTCATTTGGAGGTTGTTGATATCGGAAGCTTTGTAAAGTCCTTTACCAAATCGCTGTAGAGTTAAATTGACGGAAATGTGAACGAGGTCACTGTCAGAAGCAGAGTTAGCTCCAGGATAATTAATCAGCGAATTGAGACAGAGAGATGGATACAGAGTACGACTACAGGTACGCGCCATTGCTTGACTTGGTTTATCAATCCTATTTCCGGCCTTATGCCGAACTCCGATCAAAACCGCAACGGAAATTGCGGAAGCAATTAAAAGTACAGTGGCTGAAATTAACATGATTTTAATCTTAGAGCTCCGGGGATTGGGATTGGGAATTATCACCCTGCCGGAAGTTTCTCCGGGGTCCGGTTTTCCTAAACGGCCATAGCCCATTTTTATGAATTACAAAAAATATGAACAAACTGGAAGTTAGTGAGTGTGAGGAAGAATGGAGGAATTTGTGAGTATATATTGGGCGGTGAGTATTGCTAATTAAGAAAAAGAATTTTAGTGGTTGGTGTGAAGTCGATGTCTTAAGAGAGAAGAGAATTAGCTGGCTTCGACTTTACAGTGTAGGACTGTACTGATTAGTGAAAGGAGCAAACTTATAGTGAGCGGAACAACTTAGGATAAGATTTCTTTCTTCTTAATTTAAAATTTTTAAAAGTTCCAATTTTTCATAGGTTTGAAAAGAGAAATTCATACGTAGCTTTAAACATTTATTTTGGATTACATTAGTGCTAAGAATGACGAATACCATATTGTAGTATACTTTATTGCTTTTCTTAGGAAGAATATTTCTAGTGGCACTAGAAATCGTTGGTTACCTAATATTTATCTATGTTTGACTTGTAGAGACGAATCTAGGGAGTCGAGAGGATTTATCTAAAAGAATTCAATAAATTTTTTTCATTGTATATAAAAGGTATTTTTGAATCTTTTTATGTGTATATATAAATATAAATTTTGAATTCCTGAACACAAAATTAGGTGTTAGTTCAGTAATTTAGAAGAATTAAAATTTATCTTGAGATTTTAAATTTAAATAACGGAGGAAAGAAGGCATTGATTGATTTAGAAAGTATAATTATTGGTAATGAACTTTTAGCGACTAGATTATTATGACTTTTGAGGATGGAAAAGTGGGACCAAATACAGTTAAGATTGTATTACCTTTTAAAAAAAAATAATAATACTATAATTAAAGTAATACCCATGCCTACTTATCTGAAGAATGATTTTTTTAAAAAGGCTTTTAAAAGTAAGAGCAACAAGAAATAATTTATAATGTGATCCACATAACTGATGCTAGTGGTTTAACAAAAAAAATGGATTTGAAATTTCTAAAGCCAAAATATATGATTTAAATTTATATTTTAATACAGTAAAAGAAGTCTCACACGACTAACATCAATTGTTGATGTCCAGTGCAAATTACAAGGAGTATCAAAATAGAATGTACTTAACAAATTACAATGAGTAATTTGAATTCCTCCAACGATATACAATATTTTTGTTTTTTCTCTATAGAAGGGCAAGTTCAGTATTCAAGCCTTCAAGGAGTTGACATTCTTATTGCTCTTTACTACTCCTATGACATAGTAATAATTGTTTGAGTAAGCAAAAAGTAGAAAATTAAATTGTTTACCTGCAATTTCCATAATGTTTTTATAGTTTTATAGAAATATCACTTTAGTGCTATTTCCGATGTATTAAAAAAACATACTCCTACTATACTTTTATTGTAGTACATTTTATTTTAGAAATAAATATTTGAATCATACTAAAATTTAAACACTTTGAAAATTCGTGACTCGTTAGGAAAAGGGGAGAATACTTTCGTCATGATTCATTTTACTTTTTATATTTTTCTCTTGAGGTTGTTAAAAGAATAATTTCATTACATTTTATTCTTTTTTTGTTTTTAATTTAATACTACCTTTTTAAAATTATTATCTTCATATTTATCAAGATTAAAAGAAAAATTAATAGAGTACTAATTAATTATATTATAAAATTTTAAAATAATAATTTGTATTTTTATTAAGCACCACAGATAAGACCGGATGAAGTACTTTAGTTGGTATTCTTTATTCGAAGTTGTTACCTTTTAGATTCCTTTTTAGCCTCTCTTTTTTTAGATTCTGATACCGTTGATTTT
Organism: Solanum chiquidenum; assembly: GCA_029582725.1. Lineage (NCBI taxonomy): Eukaryota > Viridiplantae > Streptophyta > Magnoliopsida > Solanales > Solanaceae > Solanum > Solanum chiquidenum. The sequence goes on along the minus strand of JAJOOS010011140.1, from coordinate 15,766 downwards.
TCTGATTGTATGTGATATGTCTCTTGTGAAATTACACCACACCATTTAATTAATGGCAATAAATGATTTACTGTTAAATATGGTTCTTAGAGGCTACTAATTTTTATTTTATTTTTATAAAATGTCCAAGTCTGACAGATCCAATAAGACAGTAACATTTTTAGCACTCGTTATTAATATGCATGATTATTAATTACGGTTAAAAATGATTTTTATCTTAGTTTGTATATCTTAATATAATATGGTGACTAAACATTCAATTATATCCGTACAACAACTACCAGCTAAAACAAAATAATCCCAACCTCATTCTGTATATCTATTCTGTATAGTCTTTTAGTAATTATTTTTATTTTAAAGGGCTAATTAATAATAGAAAGAATCTTGTATGACATTGACTAATTTTGACTGCCTAATTAAATATCCTTTTTGCAATGTAAATACTACAACTTATTATAGAGACAAAAACACTTGTTTATGCATTAATTTTCTTGTGCCACTTAAACTGTTTGTTTGTCCTCCTTCATGAGCTTTATTTATATATATGCTTCATTTCATGGTTGAAGGGGAAGTGGGTGGGGTAGGAGGCATGAAATTCTTTATAATCTTTTGATCCCAAACTTTAATTAAGCATATGATTTCCCATACTTTACCCAATCTCTTGCATAATTCAGATGTTGTTACCTACATAGCTAGGTGGCTTTTTGTGGTTACTTCACTTTAATTTGTCAGTGATGGAGTCAGAATTTTTATCAATCGATTCAAAATATGAACAAACAAATACACGAAAAAATTAAAGAAGGCTCAACATTAATATATATATATATATAAAATAATTTTAGTCATGTATAAATAATATCGAAGAGATTCCGATGAACCCGCTGAAAGTAGACCCCTTTGCTGTTTGTGGCAATTGTGTGTATATATGTTTGTGTGTGACTCAACCGTGTTGTAATTTAAAGTTTTCAAAAGTCCATTCTCTCTTCTTTTTTCTTTTCTTTTTTGATAGAAAAGAAAGAACCCACTAATCAGTGAAGTGCTTTTCTTAGAGCAAAATTAAAAGTTAAAACCGAGATAGGGAAAAGATGCAAAAGTGAAAAAAGGTTCAACAGGTCGGTGGCCGCTAGCCAGCTACGTACGTTATGCCCATTTAACATTTGAAATATTATGAGCGTCTGTTAAAACCTTATTAATAGCGTGAGTTGATCTGAAGGAGCAAACAGACGTATTTTCAAATTCAAAATAGCCTCAATTGTGGAAAACTAATAAAGAAGCATGATCAGTACAGCTGATCTGAGGCTTAGCTAAGATTGCGTAACATAAATACCACAAATAATTAATGCACTGAAAATATTAGTGTAAGTTACAAATTAAATTAGGGAATGTCACACAATTGCATATAGTGGTAGGGACATTATGAAAGCCATTGGTTGGTTAGTTTACTTTATCACAATTTCATCAAATTCATTCGTCACTTTCAAAATGTTTGATTATTTGATGCATGATATTATATTCAACAGATAATGATCTTAATTCCATGTTTAAGTTAGTTAATCAACGGAAAAAATATTGTTTGGTGGAGTATGATTTCTAGTTACATCATTAGTCATCACCAATCTTACTGACTTATAGAATTCGATGATCGTTTTTTTTCTCTCTTCATTTTTCCACAATAATTTGGTAGTCAAATAACTATCATTTCATATATTTATAATCAGAGATATAAAAGTTAATTATCTCATATGTTTCAATTTATATGGGCTTGATTCAGACCACGAGGATCATATTAATATATTGTAGTGTGAATTAGTCATTTTTGAAATAAAGTTTATAAAATTAAAAAACATATAAAGATTCTATAAGTTGCTATAGTTAATTAATAATTCAGAATACAAGAAAAATATTTGAAAAAATTATGATAAAAAGTATTCTTCAATTGTCCAAATTAACTAAAATAAACAAATTAAAACAGAATGAGTAAAGTTTCAAGGTGAGGGCTGATAGTTGATAAGCTAAATTTTTTATCTGCTTAGTTGAATAGTTGTAGCTGTTGCCGGTGTATATTCAATATATAATAAATAAATATATTACAAGTGTAGAATCAACATATATATATTAAAAGTATTCTTTAATTATCGTACTTACGTGCATTATTAACCATTTGAATTGAAGTGTTATGTAGAGTAAAAAAATCCCTTTAAAATCTACTTATTTTGAAAAGAGAGAAATTATTGAAAACATCCTTAAATTTGACGCATATTATTAGTTTCATTTCCAAACTAGTGACAATCTTAACTAACTGAACTTAAATATACTCCTAATAATGCAATATAAATGAAATACACCCTATTTTTGCTTTACATACCTAAGTTTTTGAGAAAATTCCTTTGTTAATGATGAGTTCACTCTCTTACTCCCCCTCCCTCTATTGGGTTGGGTAATGGGAATGTGAATTTTTTACTCATTAATCATTACAATATTAAATTGTCTATTAAGTAAGTTACAATTAAGGGAAATTTCATTAAGTTAAAATTGACTTTCCTAGCTCTTTAGCTTTGCCTTAACCATAAATTAAAGCACATTATTCTGAATTGAATATATTCTGATTCTCTTGTTTGATCAAAATGGAATAATCACTTTTTGGTCTTTTTCTATATATTTATTATTATTTCTTACATACTATATATATAATACAACTTTATTTTGATTTATTTCTCTTTTGTTTCTAGATAATATGATAATGTTGCAAGTTGCAGCATGAATAAGTTAAAAGAATAAAAATGGATGGAAACTATATTTTCCACGTATGTTGAAAAAGATAATCTTTTTTTTAAAAAAAAAACTTGCCAAAGGTCTTTGATATAATTTCGGAAAAAACCCATAGATATATCATATACATTTCAATGCCTAATGATTAAGCTATATTAACACCAAAGATGTGGTGCAGTGGCAGAGTGAATGAGATTATTCATTTTTTAATTATAGATCTTGATTTTGGTCCTTGTTTATTAATTATTATTTTTGATAGATATTTCTCGAAATATGTTGTATGTTGTGCATAAATTTGAATTAATCGGACTATAACACAAATTTTAAATGCCAAATAAGAAAACAAAAACGCTAATTGTATATTGCAATTATTTGTAGTTGACATAGTGAGCTGTCCATCTCTTATTTGAAGCAATCGTTTTCCTAAACATGTTCATGTTTAAATTGATTGAGAATGACTTACGTTGATTTCCTAAACATGCACTCATGTCTAACCTTAAATTTTAGAAATGTTTAGTTGGATTCAAGAATTAGGAAACTATCTCCAATTTATACTACTTTTCTTTGTCTCAATATATTTGTCGTCTTTACTAAAAATATTTGTCTCGAAATATTTGTCATTCTAAAAGAACTAATATAATATTAAGTAGCTTTCTTCCATGTATTTTACCCTTAATTTGTAGTAGTAATTACATGATGCAATTTAAAAAAAGGATAAAATAGTCAAAATTCTTCCCTTATTAATACTTTCCTAAGAAATATATAAATAAAAGATACAATAACTATTTTGAGACGAATTGAATAACAATTATATATACGTTATCAGTTACATCAAAGACAATGCGAGTGAGAAATAAAAATATTCATTTCTTAATTAAAGGCCTTGTTTTTATCCTCTCTACCAAAATTTATTTAACTTTTATCTCTAAAGCTATAAAAGCAAGTTTTATTTCGTAAAAAAATACTCGACTTATCAAGAAAATCGCAAAATTGTGATAGCTAACACATTCTCTTGTATGAATAGTAGACATCATCAATTTAAATTAATTGAATCAATAAAATATAATAAAATAGTTGACTGGTACATGTATGTATGCTCCTAGAGTCGATAAAAATACTCCACCGTCCTAAGAAAATGAAAGGCCAAGAGTCAAATTACATGATTTGGTTAAAAATTTGGATATTCATATTTCTTCAACTCTTCCTGAAATAAAATTTAACAAAGTAACATAAACTACATAAAAAGTATAATAATAATTTTATAATTGGAAGGCTTTAAAAATAAGTTGTACTGTTATAACATAATATAGTGTGGATGTCCACTACACCAAGAAGTTACTACATTACTTTCCTCCATTGTGAAAATAATCATAATCTCCACCTCTATAACCATTATTCTTGTAACCTTTGACTTCCATAACCTCCCCCATTATATTCATGTTAATGTCATGTTTATGACTAACCTTTTGTATTTCTCTATGTTACACTATAAATAGAGGCATAAGTGTTCATAATGTACACACTTGAATACTTTGAAGAATAAGAAAAGCTCTCATCTCTTGTCTCCCTATTTCTATTGCTTTCATCTTCTACATTTCTTGTCTTATTTTGCTTTAGTATTGATTGAGGGTAAGACGAAGGATTCAAGTCCTATCGCACCAAGAGGATAATACATCAGGTGAGAGTCTTGGTGCATCATGATAATAAAATATTGGGTTGGGTCCCAACAAATAATGACATAAAATGCCTTCTTATGGGTAAGACGTTGGGTTCAAGTCCCAACGTAAAATAATGACGATGTAATGATGACTGAGCAAATTGATATGCTCTTGATAAAAGTCATGAAATTTGTCCAATTGATTCGCTCCATTCTTTTATGTGAATGTGGTAGCAAGACATAATGTGTCTGAAAATGACAAGTGATTAAACGTCTGAATATGAGTGTGGTAAAATGTTAATGGTCAATTGTGGTAATTAAAAGGAAGAACATTATGGGTTCTTAAGATGGTCCTTCAAATGTGAAGGTAAGTTTTAGTCATCAAAGTGATATGAAAAGTTGTTGGGCACATTGAGTTGGTGCAACCCAATTTGAAAGTTTTTTAAATCCCCCATCAAAATAAATAAATACAAAGTGGTAGTACATTTAGTTCTCTTAAAGTGATGTTGAGGTGAGTCAAATAAATTTAATAATGTCAAAGTATGATTAATAAAAATTTATGGAGCATGTACAAATGGTTATGGTCATTTCTTGAAGAGAATGTGACTTGTGTTCGTATGGATAAGGACATGTTCATGTCTGGTTGGATAAATGCCACATCGATCTCACATCTACGGGAGGTTTGAGATATTGAAAAAAAAATATATCTTGACATAAATGGTCATTTTGGTCATATACTTTGAGTACTACACAAATTTGGTGGTATGTTTTACTATGAACTATTGGAGGACAAAATTTTCTGTAAAGGTTGTGGTCATGACCAAAATAAATGTAATTGTGTGGCAACACAAATTTATCATTGGTTGTCAAGAAATAAGTCTTGCACTAATAATTTTAACCATGACAATAATAATAATTTTCTCCTTGAAGGAGATGGTCACCATAAGAATGGTGTTGTGAAATTTGTGGCAGTACACAAAATTAATTAAAAATTTCGAAAGGACTAATTTGTTACTATCCAGAAAATGAAATAGTTCATAATATTGAGGTTGTAGTAAGTCTCAAAAGAAACTTTTTAAGTTTCGGAGGAATTGAAAAGAAAAATTGTTATATTGAGATTATAAATTATTGAATGATTAAATATCTTCAAATTACTACAATCAAAGCGGGTTATGAATATTTACATAAAAGATTACCCGTCTTTCTCTTGTTTGTTGTATAAAGATATGGGCATGATGACGGAATCACATGCAAAAGTAAACTTCTAATAAATATCAGTTGGCATAACTGGTTGACCATTCTGGTTCAGATGTGATGCAAAAGAAATTGAGAATTCACGTGACTATATGTTTGAAGAAATAAAAGATTCTTCAAGAATTCTCTTGTGTTGCTTGTTCTCATGATAAAATGATAACTGTATCAACTAAGGTGCGGAGGTATCCACGAAATTATTTGGAACATATAGAAAGGTGAATATGGGCCCGTTCACCTGCCATGTGGACCGCTTACTATTATGATTTAATAGATGCATCTATGGTATGGTCACATGTGCATTTGTATCAACTTACAAATTGATTTTTGTAAGGTTGTTTGCTCGAATTATTAAATTAAGAGCACAGTTCCAAACTATAAAATTATGTTGATAATGTTGGTTGGTTTATCAGAAATTGTATGCCTCCAATTATAGCTAGACCATTGATTATGAGAACAAATCTCTCAAATAAAATTTGGTATGAGATGAGTTTATTTAACATGTATGCATCAAGCCAACAAGGTTCTCCCATCACAATTGGTTCAGGGTCATGAACCAAAAAAATTTCATCTAAAAATTTGATGTGTGCACATATGATTTTATTGCTCCACCACGCACAAAGATGGATCCCCAAATGAGGTTGGGGATAAATGTTAGATTTTCTAACATTAGGGGGAGATATGTTTAACAGCTGAGATTATGTGTGGGTGAATTATCTAGATCCTCATTAAAAAAATGTGAACTTGAAATTCAAGAGATAATTCATTTGTAAAATGTTGCAAAAAATTTGCCAGATGTATTTGCTGACCCAATATTGTAATTAAGCTGCAAATGCTCCAATAAATAGTCCTTGAAGGACAAAATATATGGTACACCAGAAGCGTGATAGACCCATCGATTCCAAACGTAAAATTTCTTGAGGAAGGAGAGGAGCAAATTATCAAAATGGTCATGATAATGAGGTAAGTGCTTTGAAAGAGCACTATGACATAACACTTCATAAAACCTTGGCAAATGTTCAGGTACCTGAAAATGGAAAAATGAAGAGATCTCGATAAGTTATGTCGTATTGGAATTGAGTCAAATGACCGTCGACAGCATCTTTGATATGAAGTAGCACTCAATGCTATAAGTGGTTACGAGAATCTTAAATTAGAATCTGTCCAACAGATAAATGATTGGCCAAATAAAATGCATTATTCAAGAAAAGAAAATTTCAGTTAGAGAAGTGATGTTTTTGAATTTGTAGTTCATAGATCAAAATATATGTCAGTGGGCTACAAATGAATCATTGTGCAAAAATATAACAGTAAGATATAAAGTATGGTTTGTGCCTCGTGGCATAAAGGGTTTTCGCAGAAGTCCTGACATTATCAAATAGAGATATGTTCTCCAGTGGTGGATGCAATGAGACTTATTTCAGTCTGGCAATAGATTAATTACTTGAATATGTATAATGAATGATTATCATATCTAACTAGACGATGAAGATTATATGAAAATCCTTAAAGGATTTAAAAGGTCTTAAAGCAATTCCATTGAGTACCCAATGATTTTGAAACTGCTTGACACAGAGAAAGATTTTTTTTTATCTCATAAAAAATGATTTTAAATGTCTTGTATTAGTGCATTGGTGCACTTATAGATTGATGGTTATGCAAATGCTAGAAGATTATTTGATATACATTACGAAAGTTATGTGAAAGGATTGTCATATTATCATTCAAGTTATGACAAGAAACTAACAAAGCAAGTGACTCAACACATAGAAGATATGTGATTTTCTTTGAGAAGAAAAGACGAGCTTCAATAAAATTGAGATGATCAATCTCCGAGTCAGAATTATTTTGATTATGTAGATGCAGAATATTTATTTGATCAGCATAAAGCTCGATAGCAAATGAGCTATTTGTTTAAATATGGAGGCACAACAATATCTTGGCATTCAAAGAATCAAACATTGGACACTCCTTCAAATCATGTAGAAATAATATTGATCTATGAAGTAAGTCGGGAGTGTGTTTGGTTGGAATCATAATCTATCATATTCAGAAAATATGTGATTTTCCTTTGGCAAAGGATATTCCAACCACCATATACGAAAATAATATATAGCTCAATTGAAGGGAGGATACAATCAAAGGAGATCGGACAAAGCATATTTCATCAAAAGTCTTTTTCACACATGATTTTCAACAAAATGGTGAGATAGATGTTCAAAGGCTCGTTCAAGTGATAATCTTGTAAACTTATTCACTAAGGATTGCCAACATCAATATTTGAGAAGTTGTGATATAAGATTGGAATGCATCGTCTCCGAGATATCAAGTAAAGTTTTTATCAGGGGGAGAGAAATACGCGTTGTACTCTTTTCCTTAACCATGATTTTGTCCCAAATGGGTTTTCTTGGTAAGGTTTTTAACGAGGCAACATTCAAGCGTATTAAAAGATATGTGTACTCTTTTTCTTTCACTAGGATATTTTCCCACAAGATTTTTTCCTAGTAAGGTTTTAACGAGGCATATTATCTATGGACATCCAAGGGGGAGTGTTATAAAATAATATAGTGTGGATGTCCACTACACCAAGAAGTTACTACATTACTTTCCTCCATTATGAAAATAACCATAACCTCCACCTTTATAACCATTATTCTTGTAACCTTTCACTTCCATAATCTCCCCATTATATTCATGTTAATGTCATGTTTATGACTAACCTTTTGTATGCCTCTATGTTACACTATAAATAGAGGCATAAGTGTTCATATTGTACACACTTGAATACTTTGAAGAATAAGAAAAGCTCTCATCTCTTGTCTCCCTCTTTCTATTGCTTTCATCTTCTATATTTCTTGTCTTATTTTGCTTTAGTTTTACCACATGTACTATATTATTGTTTCATAAGACCTTATTAAATCAACATTATAATTAACAGAGGATAAAATTAAGTTATTTCAAATAATTCATCCGGTATTTTTGGTGTTGGTGGTAGCCAAAAAAAAAAAGTTTTTAGAGGGTTTTGCTTATAAAATTGGAACACCTGTCCAATAATGTTTCTTCTACATTAAATTTGATACATACTTCAATAATTTGAGCTTTCTAGGAGTGGCAACAAATTATTACAACATAACTTTGACACCTTAAGAGTCTCGTCAAACGAAAACTATACGAGTGGAGGAATAAAAACATATTTAAATTATCTCGATTTTTAACACAATAGAACAGTCGGAATACATTTTATTCAAAATTTTAAGTGGATGGATTAATTTTGAAGGTATTATAATTATGGTATACTTAGAATCGTTTGACTAAATCACCTTGAAATAATAAATTTTATATTAATTTATTTCATATAAAAGATGAAATAGAATAATCCCTAGATTGATGATAACGTAGAAATTAAAATAGACCAAGATTAAGTTTAAGATAAAATGTGCGTTGTTATTTGAAGGTTGGGAAAATACATAAATTCCCCCCTGAACTTGTCTGCACAACTTACTTTAGCACTCTAACTATACGGGTGTTTGTTTACCCCCCTAATTTAATTCGAAGTGAATTTAATTACCCCTTAAAGGGTGACGTGGCAAAATTTGTATCACCAACTTTCTATAAGCGCGTGAGACAGAAAAAAAACAAAAAAATGATACATGTCATCTTTTTATTGGACGACATATTTAATAACTTATTCTACTAATTTTTAAACATTTTATTTCCAATTAACTTCTCTTCTCTGTAGTTTTTTTTTTCTTCATCTTCTTCTTCCTTTCTTTTTCTTTTCTCAAGACTCTTTCTCTTTCTTATTCTTTTCATTCAGTTCAAGGTAAACATTTACTCATTTACTCTCAACTATAACTTTTTTCACATTTTTTTCTTCTTCGTTTCTCTTCTGTTTTTTATCTTCTTTTTTTTTGTTTTTCTTTGACAAAATTTTTTGGTGTTTAATTCATTGACACCATTTTCGACATCAAAAAAGATTATTAGATCTATGAGTTTAAAGAGTTATCAAAAAAAGAACCCGATTTTCACTAAAAAAAATTCAAAGATATTGTTGGCAAAAAATTAATTGTGAAAATTTCGTCCAATACATTGATAAATTAACATTTTTATGTAAATATTTTTTTAAATTTTCGAGGAGGTGGTATGATGTAACTAAAAACTGAACTGAAATTGAAAATTTGAATTATAATTTGTAGATTGAGGGGTAAATTCATCGATGGGTTTAGTTTTGGCTCAATTTTAGATATAATCATGGTGGGTGTAGGAGTTGTTGGTTAATGTGGAAATTGATGTCTACAAATGGAATATTGAAACCTACTTTCTTACGAAAAGAAAGAAAATTGAAGATTTTTTTTTTATTTTTTACATAAAGAGAAAATTATTATATAATGGAAGAAGAAAAGTTGAAGAAAATTTCACTGTAAAAAGAAGAGTTGTTGTTGAGAACAGAGAAGGTGACAAACATTGGGGAAGACAATTAGTAATGAAAAAAAAACAATTATTATGGAGATTTAAGTAATTAATTAGAAATTTAGTTAATATACACGTGGACAAATAAAAACGTGTGTGACTCAACAACATCCAGCCTTCAACTGGGCTAGTGATGGGAGGGTTGAAAAAAAACACTTAAAAGATGTTAAGGGGGTATTTAAACATCCGTATAGTTAAAATGCTAAAGTAAATTATACGGACAAGTTCAGGGGGGATTTTATGTCTTTTCCCTTGAAGTTTTGTAACGCCTATTGATCGACAAAAAGGATATGTCTATTACAGTAATTGGAAAACAAAAATTGCGATCCTTCCTTGAAATTCCAGTTGTTACGTACAGTTATAATTTATTAATTTCAGTTTCAATAAAAATCATTTTGTAAAATAACATCTTGAAATAATTTATATTATAAGAAGTCATATGATATAATAAGTTATATTATAGTATTTGCTTAAAATATATATGCTCCATCCGTCCACTTTTATTTGTTTATTATACCAAAAATAAATATTCAATTTTACTTATACAAGTTAAGAAAATAGGAATAAGTTGCCGCGGGATGGGAATAATAACTGCGGAAAGAATAAAACTAAAAGAAGACACTCGTATTAGAAAGGAAAGATTGGTTGCACGTTTTTGAGGAGTAATTGCTTCCTTTCTCCCTTCTTAAGGACTTAGTCTCTCGAAAATCTATCAACATACAGAGATCTTGTCTCTGTTGCTGCATAAAGTGATGTTTCAATCTCATAATTTGAAGGGTAGAATAAGAAAAGATCAAGACTTTCCTCTCATTACTCTTTACTCGGCAAAATTAGCATTTTATCCCCCAGAGTAAGAATTTTTCTCTATGCTTGTTGATATTAATGTATAATTTATACCTATTTTATCCTTATAATTAAATTCTTGTAAATTATTTTCAATTCATTTCTCAATAAATAAAATAACTTATAATAGTTAAGAGTAATATAATATAATTGTCATTAAAAGTATCAAATCATCAAAATGTATAAACAAGTAAAATAGACGATCAACCTGAGTTATGATACGATAGTAAAACTGCTACAATACCCTTAATCAGAAATCTCTAGTCCATACCCTAGACAAAGGAGGATTGTTGTACCCCGGCCCCCTCCCTCCAAGAAGGTTTTGTTTTTGAATGTGACAGCAATGTTTTGCTAAATTTCCAAATCAAGTTTGTCTACAGCAACATGCTGTGCTTGTGGGTTGAACTCAAGTGGGGGATAATGGGGCCTGCTCTTAGGATTCAATGACGTATAAATTTTTAAAATCACGATAGATAATTTGAGACAGAAAGAGTAACGTATGATGTGAATGTTAAATACGGTAACCTAACTTTTTATTTCTTGAAAATGACCACATATAATTAAGTGCAAGAATAGTTGGTACATTTCATTGATTAATGAGTCATATGCCATGGTTGATATAGAGGTATACCCTTTAATAGAAGACCTTAGAGTTTTAAATAGGACCAAAAAAATAATAATAGCAATGTCAATTTTCACCATTATAGAAAGTGTTCCAATTGACGTAAATTCTATGTATTTCTTTTTGTCCATGTTTAGTCTATTAATATAATTTATCCCCATGTTCTAATTCCAAAATTTGCAAGTCGTCATAATACTTTCATATTTGGTCAATATATATATTATATATGTATTTGCGTGAGGCTTCAGTTTACTCCAACATGTGATTTACAATTTTCATGCCAACTTGCCCTATTAAGTATAACGGAGGTGGAATCAAAATCTGAAGTTTATCAGTTTAAAATTTTTTGTTTTTCAAGTTATTTATTTTAATAAATCGATAATTTATATTGAAAGAATTTCATAATAAGAGAAATATAAAATTTCAATCAAATGGATTTGACTGAACCGTAAGTAGCTATAACTTTGTTCCTGCTTTTTAATTTTCCACTAAGTATTTGATATTCATTTTAAAACCTCAATAAATCTTAATATTCATGTCGTTTATGGTCTGCTATTAAAAGGTAAACACTCTCTTACACTGGAGTCTTTTCATTTTACAACTTAAATTCAAAATTTTATTTCTCTACCATAACCCAAAATTATAAATAAATAATTTACATAAACATGTTATATTAAGAACACAGTTGATTAAAAGTGATGCCCATGATGGACTCACATTTATTCCCATCTTTTTCATATGATATGGAAAGGGCAAGTGTTAGCTGGGGAATTGAAGAGTGATGTTGACACAATAATAATGTTACCTTTTTGGTTATTTTTTTCTGATATATTATTTCCTTTCGTTTTATATTATTTGATCTAACATATTTTGTAAGAAATTTTTAATTAAGAATGTATTTAACTAAATTAACTTTATTAATAATGTTTTATAACACTAAATTTGATTAGTATTATTTAATGTAGCAATTTAATAATTAAAGTATGATAAGAAAAGTAATACAACACTCTTGATTGTATAAAATGAACAAATAAGATGTAACTTTTATTTATGATATAAGAGCTAAGTAAAATGAAACGGAGAGAGTATTGAATTAAGTATCTAAAAACTCTCATCTTTTTGCTCTATTGATAATTCGAACTTACAATCTTAATGATAAATCGGGCCAAAACCTTTTTTTTCAAGTATAACAGAACCCAATAATAGCCCAAATATAATTAGGGAGAGCAAATATTTTACAAGCATTTGGTAATATATATATTTATTATATTTTAATTTTTTTTATACAAATATTTGTTTGATCATGAAACTTAATTAGATTCTGAAAATTCATTTTAAAAATATTTTCGTTGAGCCAATTTTTGTGATAAATTTCATCTTTTACTCAAATTTAATTATTATTTTTTTCAAGTAAAATTCATATCCGTACACAATTAAATTTTAAAAACTCAAATTTTCAAATTGAGTTTTTAAAGTTTAATGTAACGTGACTATAGATGAATTTTATATATCCCTCCGTACGTTTGTATACTTCATATAGTGATCACACGAAAAGACAAGTACGTAAGCAGCTTATCTAGAGCTTACTTCGTTTAGAATTTAGATAAATGATTTTCTAGTACTGCTTTATGGTCCAACAATAATTAGTAGTAATATATTTGCATAAAATATGTACACTTCTTTTAGATAGAATATACTATATCTAGTTTATACAATATAGTTTGGTAAGCCAAATTGCTGACGAAAGTGCTTATGTTTTGCCCTAAATTACACTTATCCTTATTCACTAAACTAAAAATAAAAATAGTGTTATGAGTCATCCATGATTGTGTCAAGCTCAAAATCAATATTCAAATTCAGAAACTTCCTACAAACTTTAATTTGCATATAGAGTAACTATAAATATGTATAGTTGTTGTCACTTCAAGAAATATAAAGGGAAGTCGTTATAATAATTAATGTACGTCTCACTTTTTGATCCTCCATAAACATAACTCACTTAATGTATTATTTTTTCTGTCTCAATTTACATTGAATTACTAATATTGTTAAAAAATAATAAAAAGTCTCATATTGACGATTAATGATATGAGTGGACTCATTATAAAGCTTAGACAATCCTTCTCTCTTTGAGCTAGTTTTTGGGATGTGAGTTAGGTTCAAAACCTAATTTAACAGATACTTGAAATAAAATTTAAGTAAAAAAAGAAGATTTTTAAAAATTGTGCACTAAAACAAATTTTAGATAGTTATGTGTTTATAAATTATTTGATTAAGGGTAACAAGAAATTTTAAAGTTAAGTTGTTTTAAATTATGAAATGATGATGTTTCTTTTAATTAGCTTAAAAAAAAGGTCTAACCCATCGGTGACCCCATAAAGTTGACATCAATTTTACTTAGACACTTCAACTAAGCTTTGTTCATTTTAGACATCTTATGTCATGTTGTATTGTGTCATTTTGATACTTTTTTCACAATCACCAAAAAATTCAAAGGGAGTGTAATTCACTCACCGATGACGTGTCAAATGAAGACATTTGTCATTTGACAGAAAAAACAATTCTTTAACAATGAATTTTGAATAAAACTAAAAATTAGCCAATGAATCAATGACACCTGGCATTTTGCCCAAATAATTATTAAAGAGGATTGAATTATTTTTTAAAAAAATTACTTTGCAGAACTCCCCCCAACCCCCACCCACACACCCTCGACCCTAGTCGTCTTCTCCGCCGACCGTCGTATTTCAATGCTTTTTAGTTTTATTAGTAGGAGGATTCCATTATACACTAACAAAGTGGCCATTTTCTCAGCTTCTAAACTAAGGACTGCCATTTTAATGAAGAATTGAGATAGTAATTAAGGCCAAGTATCCCACAATCAATGGTCAAATCTACAAATGCACTTTTTAGAAGCTATGAAGAGTGATAAGTTGAAAAGGATTAGTGAAGTCGTAATGACGAATTTCAACCAGATAATTTGAACAGCCATGATTTAACAATAAAATTCTTCACCAATTTGACCATCAAATCTAATCCACATAGAGATGTGTATTCAACTCTAAAATCACTCTCAACACTTTTCACCATTGAAGGACCTTAAGGTAGGGAAAATGGCGGCCCAAAAATAGGAAATAAGAAGGAAAAAATTAAATATAAATTGGCTAAAAATGCCTTCCACGCGCTTTTTATAAGTGTATTACACTCATCATATCATGTCAGCAAAAAGTATCAAAATAATATAACATAACCTGACATAAGGTGTATAAAATTAACAAAGTCTAGTTAAGATGTCTAAGTGAAAGTTTGTGTCAACTTTAAGGTGTCACCGATGAATTAGTCAGCCATGTCAAACGAAGGACTATTTAAATTATTTTTCGGTCGGGTTAGATTTAATTAATATTGTGTTTTAACCCCCCAAAAAAAAGGAAAAAGAGAAAAGAATGAGGAGCCTTTTATATGATTAATTAACTTGCATTTTCTGCAATAATAGTGGCCAGAAAAAAAAATAAAAAATCATATATTGGTGTGATTTGATTAATGGATATGTTGATAATTGATAAATCATCCTCCACGTGAAGAGTTTCTCATAGAAGACATTATTGGTCATATAATAACGCCTTTTGATTTGTGTCTAGATTGCACATGTCCCTTCACTTTTGTGCTTTTTATTCTCAATAGAGGGAGACTTGATTGGAAAACAATTCTTTTGATTGGAAAACAATTCTTACTTGTATGCATATTGGATCCTAAATATTTTTTTGAAAAATAGGTGAGTTTTTATTTATTTGTGTTTTATATGTAGGTAAAATGTGTTATTATATTAAATGTATTTATATACAATTTGGATAAATACTATGAAACGTGTCAGTGTTGGATAAATATGTTGAATGATGCATATGGAGACTATGGAAATGGAGACAAAGATAATGTGTGTTGAAGGATGGAAAAGACACATCGCTCACATTATAATTTTTTCCCCTAATTTTAGTCTTTTTCTTCTTTTTTTTAAGAAACTTGTTTTTTATATTTTACAAAAATATTGACCAATCATACAAATGAAAAAATTGAACACGCAGCGGGGGCCCCCCCCCCACAAGGTTGACCCATGTATATAGTCATGACTAGCAAATTTTTGGGTGGTAAAACTAATG